>LR812527.1:63492687-63742687 GCA_903798195.1 Danio kyathit
CTTAGTCTCTTTATTTATCAGGGGTCGCCACAGTGGTATGAACCGCCAACTTATCCAGCATATGTCTTACGCAGCGGATGCCCTTCTAGCTACAACCCAGCACTGGGAAACACCCATACACACTCCTGCATTCACACTCATACACTACGGCCAATTTAGCTTACTCAATTCCCCTATAGCGCATGTGTTTGGACTGTGGGGGAAACCGAAGCACCCGGAGGAAACCCACGCCAGCATGGGGAGAACATGCAAACTCCACACAGAAATGCCAACTGACCCAGCCGGGACTTGAACCAGCGACCTTCTTGCTGTGAGGCGACAGTGCTAACCACTGAGCCACCGTGTCACCTCACACTCTTTATTTCTAGTAAAAAAATCATGTTGAAATATTACCCGACCATTTTTTGTTCATGTGCTTCAGTGCATCACAAAAGCGCAGCATGTTTGTGGAGGTCAGGCTGTGTGTGTGTGTGTGTGTGTGTGTGTGTGTTGTGTGTGTTTAAGCTCATGTTTCGCTTGTCTTTCTGTCAGGTTACGGTTTCGTGGATTTCGACAGTCCTGCAGCGGCTCAGAAAGCAGTCAGTGCTCTGAAGACCAGCGGCGTTCAGGCTCAGATGGCCAAGGTGAAACACATACACAAACCTGCGTACACACCACACACACAAAAACATACATACACAAACCTGCGTACACACACCTATACACCTCACACACAAAAACATACATACACAAACCTGCGTACACACACATACACACACTCCTGCATACGCACACCTACACCCCACACACACAAAAACCTGCATACACACACCTACACACAAACCTCCATGCACACACACCTACACCCCCACACATACACAAACATACATACACAAACCTGCGTACACACACATACACACACTCCTGCATACGCACACCTACACCCCACACACACAAAAACCTGCATACACACACCTACACACAAACCTCCATGAACACACACCTACACCCCCACACATACACAAACATACATACACAAACCTGCGTACACACACACACACACACACACACACTCCTGCATACACACACCTACACACCACACACACAAAAACCTGCATACACACAAAGCTCCATGCACACACACCTACACCCCCACACATACACAAACATACATACACAAACCTGCGTACACACACACACACACACACACACACACACTCCTGCATACACACACCTACACCCCAGCACATACACAAACATACATACACAAACCTGCATATACACACACACACACACACACACACACTCCTGCATACGCACACCTACACACCACACACACAAAAACCTGCATACACACAAAGCTCCATGCACACACACCTACACCCCCCACACATACACAAACATACATACACAAACCTGCGTACACACACACACACACACACACACACACACACTCCTGCATACACACACCTACACCCCAGCACATACACAAACCTGCATATACACACACACACACACACACTCCTGCATACGCACACCTACACACCACACACACAAAAACCTGCACACACACCTACACCCCCACACATACACAAACATACATACACAAACCTGCGTACACACACACACACACACACACACACTCCTGCATACACACACCTACACCCCAACACATACACAAACATACATACACAAACCTGCATATACACACACACACACACACTCCTGCATACGCACACCTACACACCTACACACAAACCTCCATGCACACACACCTACACCCCCACACATACACAAACATACATACACAGACCGGCATACACACACACACACACACATCTGCATACACACATTTACACACAAACCTGCATGCATACACACACACACACAAACCTGCATACAGAGACACACACATCTACATCCCCCCTCACACACACACACACACAATCCTGCATACAGAAACACAAACCTACACCCCCCCACACATACACAAACCTCCACACACACACACACACACACACACACACACACCTACACACCACACACATACTCAAACACGCATGCACACACACCTACAAAGTGTCTATATTCATTCATTTTCCTCCAGCTTAGTCCCTTTATTTTTCAGGGGTCGCCACAGCGAAATGAACCACCAACTTATCCAGCATATGTTATTATGCAGCAAATGCCCTTCCAGCTGCAACCCAGTACTGGAAAACACCCATGCACACTCCTATTCACACTACAGCCAATTTAGTTTACTCAATTCACCTATAGCGCATGTCTTTGGACTGTGGGGGAAACCGGAGCACCCGGAGGAAACCTACGCAAACACGGGGAGAACATGCAAACTCCACACAGAAATGACAACTGACCCAGCCGGGACTCAAACCAGCGACCTTCTTGCTGTGAGGTGACAGCACTAACCACTGAGCCGCCCTGTCGCCCCTGTGTATATATATATATATATATATATATATATTTATTTATTTATTTTTTATTATTGATTTGTTTTTTAAATATGTATTTACTGCAGCTTAATTAATATTTTCATGCATTTTAAACTAGGATAAATTCTGAAGAAAATTAGGGAAAATATTGTTAAACATTTATTTTTTTATCATTGTTTTATTTGAAGTTAATATTTAATTAAAGCTTTATTTGTTATGGGGCGTCACAGTGGCGCAGTGGGTAGCACGATCACCTCACAGCAAGAAGGTCGCTGGTTCGAGCCTCTCCTGGGCCTGTTGTCATTTCTATGTGGAGTTTGCATGTTCTCCCCGTGTTGGCGTGGGTTTCCTCCGGCTGCTTCGGTTTCCCCCACAGTCCAAACACATGTGCTATAGGTGAATTGAATAAACTAAATTGGCCGTAGTGTATGAGTGTGAATGAGAGTGTATGGGTTTTTCCCAGGACTGGGTTGCAGCTGCAAGGGCATCCACTGCAAAAAAACATATGCTGGATAATAGTGGTGTAACGGATCACACATTTGCAGTTTGGATCACACTACGGTTTTTTAGTCACAGATCGCACCATTTTTTGGATCAGCAAAAAAGGGAGGAGACAAATGTCATTTGCTTTCCATTTATACAAAAATATTATTGCAAAAAACTGTTTAACAAACAGAACTGAGAACCTGAAATTTTAATAAAAATAAAAACCAAGAAAGAACCAGCTGAAAAAAGAAAAGTATTTAATGCAAAATATGATCTTGGCTACTGTTGCTGATAATGCTAAATACAGAAATCTAACATCTTGCACAACAGATCATATTAATCTTCTATTAATGATTCAACAATTCACTAGGGGTGTCAAAATTAATCGTTTCTTCGGTGCACCGCAATGCAGACGCGGACAATTCGGTATCGTTTCAGTAATAATCATAACCGGTTATTATGTACTGACGTCATTTATCTCACATGCGCTATGTCGCCGTAGCTTACTATGGCGAGGGAGGCGAGCCGCGAGCGCGAGTACAACGCTCTAACTACGAAAAACTCAGAAACTGTGCACAATTTCACTGCGTGTGTGTTTGCTGAACTCTGTTTCACTGACACTTACAGCAGAAGCCCTTATTTCACGGCGATTAAGAGAATTAAAGTAAACTCCATTTCTCTCTCACTGTGGCCCATGAGTGCATCTGTGTAGAGCGCCAGCGTGTAAGAGCCAATCGCAGCCCTTTCTGTTGAGCGCGTGACCAATCAAAGGGGTGTAAGAAATAACTTGGTAGACAAGGCTCAGAAAGCGAGCGGGATATTTATATTTGTTATTTGCAATAGACCATTTCAATGTGGTCATGTCCAGGGGCGTAGCAACCAGGGGGGACGGGGGGGGATATGTCCCCCTCACTTTTAGAGCCAGACCATTTAGAAATAGGTGATTAATAATTATATGAACATAAACTCATTCAGCTGTCCCACCCCCACTTTTAAAATGTCAGCTACGCCCCTGGTCATGTCATTGGCCCATGAACATTTCCTGCTTGACGTTAAACTATTTCCTAACTGTAACAAGAGGCAATTCAATCATAACTTGATTTTAAATCAGCCGTCATAACACTATTTATCAATATGTGGAGCTTTTTGGATTCTCAGAAGCAATGGAAATTAAAAATGTAAAATACGTTAGGACCATTGTTTTTGTTTACATCCCTCAAAATGGTCTATAAATGCTCGTGTTGTTTAAAGGTACAGTTTATATATATATATATGACTGTTTGTATTAAAGGACAAAACTGTTTTACAAATAGTATATAAATATATTTATACATTTTAATACAAGAATTGTTGTGCTGTGAAGAAAATATAAAACTGTGTATGGAAAGAATCGTCAATGCACCGTGATGCACCGAGATATCGAATTAAACCGAATCAATGGCATGATAATTGTAACCGAACCGAACCGTGAGACCAGCGTAGGTTCACACCTCTACAATTCACACATAAAATTCATGTTTCATTATACTGTAGGTGTGTTATTTTTGAAAACCTATTCAGTGACATAATTTTGATGGTTGATCTGTTGGTTACACAAAACTTGTGTTTAATTTGTGAATTGCGAGGTTCCGGAACAGATCTAGGTAACGGATCCGGCATGTTACCCTAGGATGGAGAGGTGTCGGATTCGGATCTGGCGTGTTTCGCCACAAATTAAGCACTGGTTACACAATGTAATTGCTTTCGCTAGCGTCAAAAAATCACCAGCGTCACGTTTCATTAAACAGTGATGTTAATCTTTACCATAAACATCAGTGTTTATATCTGAACTATAAACTGTTCTCCCAGTTCTTCTGTGGTATTTAATTGTTTGTAACTCACTGAAAAAGTGTAAAAACTGGATCTTTCTCGATGTAGATTTGAACGCAGCGTTTTGAAGGATTAATAAACATATGCAAATCATTATCATTTATCGTTCATGTTGCGCGGGTTTGACCTGAGATCAGGATCTTTTAATGTTTAATTGTGCAGCTTTCCACTGAATACATTAATGCAGGCTAAACATACAGTGACAGAAAACACCCTAAATTAATAACCTAAGAAAGCATTTAAGTAGGTCCCACCACAACTTTTTCCGTCATCATTATATCTTACAGGGAAGCCAAAATGCTTTGATACACATGATGTGAATGACGCGGGAGGCGATCTCTCTGCAATTGTTATAAATTTTGGATTAACTTACAAGTTCAAAACTGTTATTAATCCGAGAGTCATGTGCGTTCCGAACCGTGGGTTATGATCCGTACTGATCACGAATCAACAGTGATCCGTTACACCCCTACTGGATGAGTTGGCGGTTCATTCCGCTTTGGCGAACCCAGATTAAAGGGACTAAGCCGAAAAGAAAATGAATGAATGAATAATTTCTGAAGGATGATGCGACTGTGAAGACTGGAGTAATGAAGCTGAAAATTCATCATTAAAATCACTGCAATCAATTATTAAATTAAATTATAAACTACTTTTAAACAGTTTTTTTATAGTGCAATAACATTTCACAACTTTACAATTTGTACTGTACAAACTGTACACCTTTTAATGAAATAAATGCAGCCTTGGTGAGCAGGAGAAGCTTATTTTAACACATTTAAAAATCCTTCTGACCCCAAATTTTTGACCGGTAGTGTGTGTTTTTTATTTTAAAGTGTATTTGTAGGTGTATATTAATTTTTTTCACACAATTTTGTTACTTTTTTACTGGATTTTTAATTAGATTTAATTAGAAAAAACATATAAATACAATAAATTCAGAACCTTTACCTTTATATTAATTATTATTATTTATTTATTTACCATTTATAATTATTTTAATATACTTTAAAATATATACATTTTTTTTACTTAAACTGTACATTTATTTGGCGACATGCTTGCGCAGTGGGTAGCGCTGTTACCTCAGATCAAGAAGGTCTCTGGTTCTAGTGGCGACTGGGTCAGTTAGCATTTCTGTGTGGAGTTTGCATGTTATGCCCGTGTTCACGTGTGTTTCTTCCGGGTGCTCCAGTTTCCCCCACAGTCCAAACACATGCGCTATAGGTGAATTACATAAGCTAAATTGGCTGTGTGTATGAGTGCGTATGGATGATTCCCAATACCGGGTTGCAGCTGGAAGGGTATCCGCTGTGTAAAACCTATGCTAGTTAAGTTGGCGGTTCATTCCGCTGTGGCGATCCCTGATAAATAAAGGGACTAAGCCGAAGGAAAATGAATGAATGCAATAATCTTAATTTTAGTTTAGACTAAACATTCAGTATAACCCTGATGGTCAGTGCAGTAGAAATGGAGCTGCTGGTGTGAGAATGCTGCATTTTTCATGCTCTTGTTAAAGTGCAGACATGTTGGCGTGTCGTCCTTGAATGCATCTTCCTTTCACCTTGTTTATGATCTAAACAGATGGTTAGACATCAATATCTGAGACAGAAAACCCCTGGAGAAACTCCGTGACACCACACTCTGTCTGAACCCTGCAATGGAAAAATACCTCACTATTTCTATTATATTGTGTGTACTTTACAGAGCCTACTCTGGGTTCAAAATACGTTTGACATAAAATGCATCATGCAGTGATAAGCATAATCGTCTTACATCAAATCAAATCACTTTTATTGTCACATCATCAGCAGCACGTGTGCTATGATGAGTGAAAGGCTTAGGTGCTGGCTCCAGACAGTGCAAAATACAGACAGTGTAAATACAACTACAGTGCAAAATACAGACAGTGCAAATACAACGACAGTGCAAAATACAGACAGTGCAAAATACAACGACAGTGCAAAATACAGACAGTGCAAATACAACGACAGTGCAAAATACAGACAGTGCAAAATACAGCATGTCCTAACAACACCAGACACAATGCAGTGCCGTTACACATGATAAAAGCTATCTTTTCCATGTTAAAATGAGTTTTTGTCCTAACCATTAGTGATGAAATTTCTATTTTAGAAACGCTTTCTAGGGCATCACGGTGGCACAGTGGGTAGCACGGTCACCTCTGTTAAGCTGGAGTTATACTTTCGCCTGGCGCCGCATCGCGCGCCTCTGCTGACTGCGCGCGCACCTCGCAAAACTGACGAGGCTTTTGTACTTGCCCCGTTCGCCGTTGTGAAATTCTTTAAAACAACAGGGGGCGGTGAAAAGAAACTGACCGTAAAGTCAGACAGATAAACAGAGAAGTAGGAAGTTTCCAGAACTACGTCATATCATTATTATCAATATTAAACTAATTACTTATATTGTTTTTATAAATTATTTTAATGATTATAAAGATTTTTATAACCATTCAAGATTTTTTTAATCAAACTTTAATGCATCACTTGCTTTTGTTCATATCTCGGACAGTTTTACCTATTAAAGTTTCGTAAAATATTAATGACAACAGAACATGGGCTGCTCTACAAATATATTTTTTGTTAAGGCAAAAAATACAAAAATAAATAAAAGCACACTTAAAAATACTGATGCTCTTTAAGATTTAGCCCGCTCCACAATTCACACATTACTGTCTGGCTAGTTTCTGTCCTCTTCTTATGCTAAAAAGGCAATAATGGTCCAACATTCCTGACCATTATCACCAATAAAGCCTAGAAACACAGGGCATCAGTATATCGTAAACTGATAGATATTCCTTCCCAGTTATCAAAGAAATTATTTGTTAATTAATTTTAGTTTTGTAGCTATTAAACTGTTTTAAATTCATAATTGTAATATATACATCAGTGTAAAACCTATGACTGGTGGAAAAACATGTTTCTCTAATTGTGTACCTGGGTCTCCACTTTTACCATGGCCTCTTTTGGTTTTAACAAACTTATCCCTCAGGTTTTTTCTAAACCTTTTAACAAAAACTTTCCTCCTTTCCTACAGCTGTTGCTTTTTCTAGCCAAGAATTATTGGTCATCAGGTTATCACGGATCATAAAGATGTCTGCACAGTCGTACTGTTTCAGACAAAATCTCTTCAAAGTGGTTCATATTCAACTCAAATCAAACGCAGCGCCGTGTGCACTGTTCGCCTGAGTCTGAAAAAATGCCGTGCGCACCGCCAGCCAAAATGATGTCGCGTGCACCCAAATCGAACTTCCGCTAACATCGGGATGACGTCACATTCGATGCGCGCACTCAAGCGAACTAGTGGACGCGTCGAGTATAAACCAGGCTTTACAAGCCCCTGATGTTTATCTAGGGGAAAATGGGGTTTGACATTCATGTGCAATAAAATTAATTTATACAAACAGTGAATGAAAGGCAAAAGACAACCAAAGTAGATACCAAAAATTGTGACTTTACTGACAATACCCAAAGCGAGCAAAAACAATGAATTAATCAAAAATAAAGAAAAAGACAGTAAGGCAAAAATATATATTTACAAGATGTACAACACTTGATACACAGATACAAAGACGGGGGAAAACAGCTGGCAGAAGAGACGTGGGCGGCGCTAAAGAAATGATAAGAACAAAACCCAAACAATATCTAACTCACTAGAAGCATCTAACTAACTAAATATACGAAACAAAATAACAAACACGCGAAGAGTCTTCCGAGTCCTAACTATCTACTCTGTCTATTCAAAAAGTACAAGGGGTGGCGCTCGCCCCTAACCTGATGTACTAAACAGAAGAGTAGTCATACGTGTTGCAAGGCCTCCGTGAAGTTGGCACCCCATAAAAACAAATTAAACTCCAAAACTATGCCAGTCGTTTGTGCTGATTTGTGCCACAAAAACGAACGTTTGTGCTGCTTTGGGGTCTGAGATATTAAGCATTATTTTTTTGACCGTGTGACGTCACTTTCCACCCCATGGTGCTCAAATGACTTCAAATCAGCACAGGTCGTTTGTGCCCGATTTGTGCTGGTTTGTGCCGTTAAAACAAACACTGTATCTGTTTTCCTCGTTTAGATATAAGCAAAATATTTCGGAAGCCGTGATGTCACTCTCCACCCCATTTCCTCTAAATCGCGCCAAAACGGTGTCATTAGTTTGTGCTGAATTTGTGCTGGTTTGTGCTGTTAAAACAAACACTTTATCTATTTTCGTTGATACTGCTGGTTTGTGCTGTTCAAATAAACACTGTATCTATGTTTATTGTTTAGATATTGCCTAATCAAAACACTTTGAGATCCGCGACGTCACTCTCCGCCCCAATATTTTCTCTAAATCTCGACAAACTGGTGTCATTCGTTTGTGCTCGATGTGTGTCGTTAAAACAAACACTTTATCTATTTTCGTTGTTTAAATATAATTAAAATATTTCCAGAAGTTTCCAGAACTACGTCATATCATTAATATCAATATTAAACTAATTACTAATATTGTTTTTATAAATTATTTTAATGATTATAAAGATTTTTATAACCATTCAAGATTTTTTTAATCAAACTTTAATGCATCACTTGCTTTTGTTCATATCTCGGACAGTTTTACCTATTAAAGTTTCGTAAAATATTAATGACAACAGAACATGGGCTGCTCTACAAATATATTTTTTATTACGGCAAAAAATACAAAAATAAATAAAAGCACACTTAAAAATACAGATGCTTTTTTAGATTTAGCCCGCTCCACAATTCATACATTACTGTCTGGCTAGTTTCTGTCCTCTTCTTATGCTAAATCGGCAATAATGGTCCAACATTCCTGACCATTATCACCAATAAAGCCTAGAAACACAGGGCATCAGTATATCGTAAACTGATAGATATTCCTTCCCAGTTATCAAAGAAATTATTTGTTAATTAATTTTAGTTTTGTTGCTATTAAACTGTTTTAAATTCATAATTGTAATATATACATCAGTGTAAAACCTATGACTGGTGGAAAAACATATTTCTCTAATTGTGTACCTGGGTCTCCACTTTTGCCATGGCCTCTTTTGGCTTTAACAAACTTATCCCTCAGGTTTTTTTCAAACCTTTTAACAAAAACTTTCCTCCTTTCCTACAGCTGTTGCTTTTTCTAGCCAAGAATTATTGATCATTAGGTTATCTCTATGATCACGGATCATAAAGATGTCTGCACAGTCGTACCGTTTCAGACAAAATCTCTTTAAAGTGGTTCATATTCAACTCAAATTAAACGCGGCGTCGCACACTGTTCGCCCGAGTCTCAAAAAATTGGCGTGCGCACCACCAGCCAAATGATGTCGCGTGCACCCAAAGCGAACTTCCGCTAACACTGCGATGACGTCACATTCGCTGCGCGCACTCAAGCGAACTAGCGCACGCGTCGAGTATAAACCAGGCTTTACAAGCCCCTGATGTTTGTCTAGGGGAAAATGGGGTTTGACATTCATGTGCAATAAAATTAATTTATACAAACAGTGAATGAAATGCAAAAGACAACCAAAGTAGATACCAAAAATTGTGACTTTACTGACAATACCCAAAGCGAACAAAAACAATGAATTAATCAAAAATAAAGAAAAAGAAAGTAAGGCAAAAATATATATTTACAAGATATACAACACTTAGACAGATACAAAGACGGGGGAAAACAGTTTGGTCTGAAGCACTGTTCATTTCTTTATGTCCTGAAATAAAATGAATGATTAGATTTTTACATTGCTTTACACACACACACACCTTTCAACATGTAACATTTTTCCTGTACATTTCTCAGCTTAAGGAGATGCTCATGTGACTTTATTTGTCTTAGAAGATGGACCTTATACAGCTACTTTAGAATTATAATAAATAAATAAAAGATTGTATTGTGATACAATAGTAAAATTCAAATATGGAAAAGTGCAGACAAATTCTTACACTGTTTGTTAGTTGAGGCAGAAGGAACTTCGTCTGCATCCAAAACAAAACAAAAAACATAAAAAGAATCTAAATTTACCTGACAGCAATCACTTACAACTGTATCAGATTGTGTGGTTTAAGGTCAAATAATTTAACCACTTCTCCTCAGCCTCCTTTCTGTTAGCTACAAGACAGAAAGAATATTCTAGAGTGTTTAATACAGCTCCAGTAATCAAATATTACCTTTTAAAAGAATGTGTCTGTGTTTAATTTTGACTTTGGACAGAGTTCTTCTAGCTCCAGAAGGGTAACAATTTCTGTAAGCCTTATAGCCTTATAGTCAATACACATTATTATGGTGGCCTTAAGAAATTAATGGCAGGACAATTAAATGCATGAATGGTTACACAACATACTCAAAAAAGATGTTAAAGTTAGCCTACATTTAATTCTTCATTACAATCAAGGGAGGGTGGCATGTGTCATTTATTAAACTAATAAATTTTCTCTTATCATTTTTTAAAATCTTTTTATTATCTTATATTTCCTTCGTTGATGCAGATGTGTATTGCTTTTTCTTTATAATCGGCCTTAATTCTTCATACGCCAGCATTAAAACCTCCAACTCCCCCTCTGTAAAGTGCGTTGCCCTTTTTTCTCACCGTGACTTTCTATGGTGACTCGTGAATTCGGCGATCTACTGAAAATGCCTTCAGGTATGTGCCGTGCGCGCGCATTAACCCGCAGTTATCTTCAGGAGGTTGATTTAAACTAACTCTCATTAGCTGTTTTGAAACCGACATACTCACGGTAAGCAGGTTTTGGGTTAATCAACCGAGAGTTCAGGGTTTAGCAGATGGTAAGTTAACCCAGCTTTCTGGAATACCCCTCAGAAGCATCTAACTAACTAAATATATGAAACAAAATAACAAACACGTGAAGAGTCTTCCGAGTCCTAACTATCTACTCTGTCTATCCAAAAAGTACAAGGGGTGGCGCTTGCCCCTAACCTGATGTACTAAACACAAGAGTAGTCCTACGTGTTGCAAGGCCTCCGTGAAGTTGGCACCCTATAAAAACAAATAAACCCCAAAACTATGCCAGTCGTTTGTGCTGATTTGTGCCACTAAAACGAACGTTTGTGCTGGTTTGGGGTCTGAGATATTAAGCATTATTTTTTTGACCGTGTGACGTCACTTTCCACCCCATGTTGCTCAAATGACTTCAAAACAACACAGGTCGTTTGTGCTCGATTTGTGCTGGTTTGTGCCGTTAAAACAAACACTGTATCTGTTTTCCTCGTTTAGATATAAGCAAAATATTTCGGGAGCGTGACGTCACTCTCCACCCCATTTCCTCTAAATCGCGCCAAAACGGTGTCATTAGTTTGTGCTGGATTTGTGCTGGTTTGTGCTGTTCAAATAAACACTGTATCTATGTTTATTGTTTTGATATTGCCTAATCAAAACTCTTTGAGAGCCGCGACGTCACTCTCCGCCCCAATATTTTCTCTAAATCTCGCCAAACTGGTGTCATTCGTTTGTGCTCGATGTGTGTCGTTAAAACAAACACTTTATCTATTTTCGTTGTTTAAATATAATTAAAATATTTCGGGAGTCATGACGTCACTGTCCACTCCAGGTTGTCTAAATCACACCAAACTGGTGTCATTCGTTTGTGCTCGATTTGTGTTTGATACTGGTTGCAACTGAAATCTGCATGACAGTATATCTTCAGGAGCAGGGCTGGTCACCCCTGCCTTAAACCTTTTAATAATCAGGGGTCACCACAGTGGAATGAATCGCCAACTCATCCAGTGTATGTTTTACGCAGCGGATGCCCTTCCAGCTGCAACCCATCACTGGGAAACACCCACTCATTCATACGCACATACACTACAGACAGTTTAACTTACCCAGTTCACCTACAGCACATGTCTTTGGGCTGTGGGGGAAACCGGAGCACCCGGAGGAAACCCACGCAATGGGGGGAGAACATGCAAACTTCACACAGAAATGCCACTGACCCAGCCGAGACCCGAACCAGCAACCTTCTTGCTGTGAGGGGACAGTGCTAACCACTTTGATCTATTGTTTAAGAAGTAATATATAGGAGTAAGGCCCCATTTACATTAATGCGTTTTCGTTTTAAAATGCATAAGTTTTGCTACGGTTACGCCATCCGTCCACACTACGCCAGAGTTTTCGAGCCCCAACAACGGAGCGTTTTGAAAACGCTGGAGAGGCCGTTTTCCTTCTATAATGCTGCTGCTCCGTCTCAGTGTGGATGGGGGAAAACGGAGACATCTGAAAACGGAGGCGTGGCTGCTGAGATTCGCTACCTGATTGGGGCTTTTGGATCATTGCGTATCCTTCCCTTATTCGTCAAGCCCCTATCACATGACTATAACGCTACCGGAAGACGGCAGACCAGCCTTCACTGTAAACAACAACATGGACACAGAAATGGGAGCGTTGTTTGCACTATTGTCCGTTTTGGGCGCCATTGTGCAGTTAAACTCTGCCTTTTTTACTACAGCAGCTACATATATTTGCAAGAGGCAAGCTATTGTTCGAGCACTCGCTAATCGCTCGTGTTCATCGTTCAACCAGCGTTTGTTGACTAACAATAACCAAATGCCGAGCGAGACACATGCTTCCTGTTTATACTTGAACGCGCATGCCCAGAGTGCGCGAATGGTCACGTGATGTACGTTTTTGGTGGAGTGGTGTGGACGGAGATAAGTTTAGAAACGCTAGATGAAACGCTAGTGTGGACGCGGATCATTTTTGATCTAAAACGCCGTTTCAAAACGAATACGCATTAGTTTAAACGGGGCCTACGTCTTTAAAAAGGAGAAACAGTCCTGGCAGTTTATTACCAGGTTTTTGTACTGTGATTTACAACACAAACCCAGACCATTCATCACTTAAAACTATTAAAAGGTCAATAAAAGTAACTTAAAGTCATCAAAAGTCCCATAATGCAGTTCAAAACAAAAAGCATAAATGACCAAGTATGGAAAAAGCTCATTTATCGCTATTTATTGACAGTGTTTTCTTTTTTTTGACATCTGTGCATGTAAAAAGTCATGTATTGTGTGTGCAAACTACTGTATGTGTCTACTTCATGCAGTATTACTCACACTGCATTGCAGTCATGTGATTTCATTATGTCTCATGTTTAATTCAACAGGCGTCTTTTCATTAATCATAAGAGAAATTGCATTATTGGATGCAAAGATGTTGCATTCATTGAGTGCACTGCATATAGTATCGCACAGTGTTTTCTGTTGTGCACTGCATTTATTTTCCATCCAGGTTTTCTATGCATATAAAAACCTTACCTAATGTTCACATTATACACAGCGTATAGCTCAGGAATAGTAATATGCCATCCTGAATTCTCTCACTCTCACATATGCCCATGCATTCTCCTTCACACACACACACTAGGCTTTTTTCTTCCCTCTCACTTTCTCTTGTGCCATCTGCGTCTGACACACACTTACTCCACGCACATATTGTGCGCTTTTTCTGTCGAAGTCACGTGGTTCGTGTAGAGTAAATTGTTAGCAGGTGACACACACACATGCAGGCCCACACACAGACAGTTTCCTGCACAGCTAAATACTGCTTCATGCTAGTCTGCTGTGATTTTCATATTTTACAATCACGTCATGCATGGAAATAGGTGTCTGTTGTTTTTTTTTTTTTTATATACACAACCTGGCAAAAGTCTTGTCGTCGATCCCAGTTGTAAGAGCAACAAATAATATCTTGACTTCTAGTTGATCATTTGGAAATTGGTCGATTTTTTCCCATGAATCATCTGTTGAACTGCATCCCAATCATCACAAATACTGCAGAAGACCTACTGGAACCCAAGATTCTCAGAGAAATCATTCAAGTTTGATGAAGGAAAAATCATGGTTTGGGGTTACATTCAGTATGGGGGCGTGCGAGAGATCTGCAGAGTGGATGACAACATCAACAGTCTGAGGTATCAAGACATTTGTGCTGCCCATTACATTACAAACCACAGGAGAGGGCAAATTCTTCAGCAGGATAGCGCTCCTTCTCATACTTCAGCCTCCACATCAAAGCTCCTGAAAGCAAAGAAGGTCAAGGTGCTCCAGTATTGGCCAGCCCAGTCACCAGACATAAACATTATTGAGCATGTCTGGGGTAACATAGAGGAGGAGGCACTGAAGAATCTTGATGAACTCTGGGAGTCCTGCAAGAACGCTTTCTTTGCCATTCCAGATGACTTTATTAATAAGTGATTTGAGTCATAGCAGAGATGTATGGATGCAGTCCTCCAAGCTCATGATGGAGTCAGTCACAATATTCATTCTGTTTCCACTGCAGCATGACTTTATATTCTATACTGGACATTATCTCTGTTCAGTGACAAGACTTTTGTCTAAGCAAAGTCAGACCTTACTGTCCTAATGAAATCATTATAAATCAAGCCATGATCATATTTTATTTTGGTCAAATAAGCGTAATTTAGAGGCCTTTGTATTTCATATAAGCCACTTCTGATACCAAATGATCAACTAGAAGTCGAGTTATTATTTGTTGTTCCTAAAACTTAAATAGGTGACAAGACTTTTGTCAGGGCGTGTACAGTTGAGGTCAGAATTATTAAACCTCTTTCAATTTTAAATCTTTTTTTTTTTTTTTTTCAATTGCTTATTAAGGAAGAGAAGATTTTTTTTTCAACACATTTCTCAACATAATAGTTTTTAGTAATTAATTTCTAATAACTACAGTGACCTCTGATTGGCTATTTTAACAGATGTTGGATCCTCAAGGATGAAAGGACCTGTTTTTGATATAAAACAAATGGTGACAAGTTTCTTGCACCAATAAAAGGATGACCTTGAAAGAAAAACAGTATTTTGCTGTTTAACTTCCATATACGAGCATACAGTACACTAAAAACAGTGAAACTACTGTGTCTTTCATTCAAAGTACATTTTTATATTGAATTAAGTGGAAAAGATATGCTTTTAAACTGTTTAATCAATTTGTCTTTAAGCAAAAACAGAACCCCCTTTATAGCTATACTGAAAGCACCAGCAAATACTTTATCTCATTATTGAGTGTATAAAATAACTAGCAATAGCAAAGCCTAACAGTTCCCTCCACGCGTCTGCGCTCTATGGGTGACCGGGCTTTCGCATCTCGGGCTCCGAGGCTCTGGAACTCTCTTCCCCATGACATTAGACACGCTGAATCTTTTAAATTGTTTAAATCATCCTTGAAAACTCACTACTTTACACTTGCTTGTTCATAAGATGCGTTTCTTTGGTTTATGTTTTTAGATATTTGAATGTTTTACCAATTTTCAATGTTTTACCAATTGTGAATGTCTTTAGACGGAATGATTCATTTTTATTGTTATTCTAAACTGTTTTATAGCTGTGTCTTTCTTTGGTGTAAAGCGCTTTGAGAATTAAGTTTTAAAGGCGCTATATAAGAATAAATTATTATTATTAACGTTATATTTATTTATTATAGTTTAGACAAAGTACATTTTTACTTGGTAAGCTTAACCAAAGTAATTCAATTAATTCTTGATCTAGAAAAACAATATTTAACCCTTTTTTTTTTCATTGGGCAGGATATAATTTTCATTAATATTAATTTACATTTTTAAGCTTCAACAAAGTCAAAACTTTCATTTGAGGGATATTCGTATTTAGCTATAACTAGGCCCACACGGAATCTGCGCGCGCAGAATTCTGCAGATTTTTAGCCCATCTGTAGAAAATCTTTGTGACATGCTCTCTGAAGCCCTGCCCACTGTTTCTTGAACCTCTGATGCACGCATTGAAGGCCTAGCACATTGTTCCCAGCTGCACCTCATCACTCCAATTACCAGCCCCTTTAAAATAGTGAAGCTTCAGAGTGACAGTATGAACTGGCCTTTCACTGCTCTGGACTCCTCATATGTTGTTGTGACTGCGTTCAACCGTGAGTTATGTTTCATGTTTGTTTATGAAGTATTGTTTGTATATGCAGTTTCTTGTTTATTTATGGAGTATTGTTTATGCAGTGTATTGATTTATTTGGTTGGTCTGTCTTTATGTATTTATGATTTAGAAACCAGTCTGATACTACAAGTGAAGAGTGATGTACTGGCATTGGTAAATAAAATCCAACAAAATGGATCTTGTTTCAAGTGTTTTGACTGACACTCCATTGTGATACTCCCCCTGCGAGTCAGCATTATCTTCTAATTTTTTACACCATCATTAATTCTGTTTATTTACTTGAGTAAATGTGTAAATCTGAATTTATTCAGTTTTTAAATTACACATATTTCACATATTAAGGTTTTAGTTATGAGACTCCCAAAATAATTCCGCAGAAATCCGCAGATTTTTACCAAAATTCTCTGCAGAAATTGCAAAAAATGTCCGCAGATTCCGTCTGGCCCTAACTATAACTAATAACAGTGTTTTTTTTAGGTTGGTCCATAGCAAAATTATACTTTGATCTATTTTACTCTGAGGAAAAACTACAAATTTTAGCTGTAACCGATCACAGTAATTTTAAAAACTGGTTCAAAGTATATATATTTTCAGTGTAAACTATGCATCCAATTTTACTTGACTTTTAAGCTATATGTAGATACAATCTTCTATTTTACTTTTGAAACACATAACAGTGTCTATCCGTGCTCTAGGCCAGTGGTTCCCAACCTTTTTTTGCCCGAGACCCCCTTTTCCCCCGAGAAATATTGTAAGGCGCCCCTCAACATTTTATGATAGTATCGCTCATATAAGTTTGCAGTAAGTATGACAAAAAATGTTGTTTTCAAACAAACGGTATGTTTATTACTAAATAAATAATAGCCTAATGTAAAATATAAAAGCAAAACATCAGTAGGCCATTTGTAACTGAAAAACGTAAACCTTTGGCCATAAAATTGGCCCTATATTAGTTGCTAATTTTTAAAAAGTTTCTTGTTAGTAGCTGTGGCATCCCTCATCTCATTTTGAGTGTGTGTCAATTCTTTCGCCTTGCGCTCAAAACATGGTCCGGGCTTGTCGCGGTATTGGGGATGAAACGTCTGCAAATGTCTTGATAATTTGGACGGCCTCATGCTTTCGTTAGCAAGAACTCTGGTGCAGATAATACACTGTGGCTGAGTCAGGGACTCTTTGTTTTGAGAAAATGGAATAAAACCATAGTTTAGATAACTATCTTTAACTCATCATGTTTCCACTATTGCTAGTGCATTGACCCGAAATGTTTAGAGCTTCCTCATTAGTATTAGCTACTGAAGGCGAATCAGTGAGACTCGATCTTTTTTGTGGAGGACGAATTACAAATTTGTCAATTTTTTGGTCAGCCGGGGGATAAAATGAACTAAGGCAACATGATCGTTCTCCCAACTGTGTGCTAAAAAATGTTAAAAACATGACGCGACCCCCCCCCCCCCCCCCCCCCCCCCCCCCTTGTTGGAAACTGCTGCTCTAGACCGCTGAATGAAATTTCCTGCGTAGACTGCTTGGTGTGATCTTTTGAACACTTACAGTGTCTATCCGTGCTCTAGGCCAGTGGTTCCCAACCTTCTTTTGCCTGAGACCCCCTTTTCCCCCGAGAAATATTGTAAGTTGCCCCTCAACATTTGATGATAGTATCGCTCATATAAGTTTGCAGTAAGTATGACAAAAAATGTTGTTTTCAAACAAACGGTATGTTTATTACTAAATAAATAATAGCCTAATGTAAAATATAAAAGCAAAACATCAGTAGGCCATTTGTAACTGAAAAACGTAAACCTTTGGCCATAAAATTGGCCCTATATTAGTTGCTAATTTTTAAAAAAATTCTTGTTAGTAGCTGTGGCATCCCTCATCTCATTTTGAGTGTGTGTCAATTCTTTCGCCTTGCGCTCAAAACATGGTCCGGGCTTGTCGCGGTATTGGGGATGAGTCGTCTGCAAATGTCTTGTTAATTTGGACGGCCTCATGCTTTCGTTAGCAAGAACTCTGGTGCAGATAATACACTGTGGCTGAGTCAGGGACTCTTTGTTTTGAGAAAATGGAATAAAACCATAGTTCAGATAACTATCTTTAACTCATCATGTTTCCACTATTGCTAGTGCATTGACCCGAAATGTTTAGAGCTTCCTCATTAGTATTAGCTACTGAAGGCGAATCAGTGAGACTCGATCTTTTTTGTGGAGGACAATGTGAATTACAAATTTGTCCATTTTTTGGTCAGCCGGGGGATAAAATGAACTAAGGCAACATGATCGTTCTCCTAACTGTGTGCTAAAAAATGTTAAAAACATGACGCGACCCCCCCCCCCCCCACACACACACACCCCCCTGTTGGAAACTGTTGCTCTAGACCGCTGAATGAAATTTCCTGCGTAGGCTGCTTGGTGTGATTATGCATTGACAATGGTATGAACCGTTATAGGGGTGGTCAAATGTGTAATTATATTTTATATTATTTTAATAATTAATATTATTATTTAAAGGCCCCTTTTTTTCAAGATGTAAAATAAGTCTCGGATATCCCTAGAGTGTGAAGTTTCACCACACAAATATTGTTCTGTAACTCTTTGGCTTTGATCCAAATTGCGCCATTTTGGTGACTGTCGCTTTAAATTCAAATGAGATTGTGCTCTTTTCAAAAGAGGGCGGGGCTACAAATGCCTGTGTGTCAGCATAGCAGCAGGTTCAAAACCGGACTAACGTTATCTGTGTGAAAAACTGAAAATGTGTGCGTCAGTGTGTGAGAATTCGTCCGTCTATGGCAGGGGTGTCCAAACTCGGTCCTGGAGGGCCAGTGTCTTGCAGATTTTAGCTCCAACTTGCCTCAACACACCTGCACGGATGTTCTAGAAAGCCTAGTAAGAGCTTGATTAGCTAGCCCAGGTGTGTCTGATTGGGGTTGGAACTAAACTTTGCAGGACACCGGCCCTCCAGGACCGTGTTTGGACACCCCTGGTCTATGGAGACTCCTGTCACTGTTCGTTTGTGCTTCATCTAAAACTCCACATTTATAATCTTCTTAGTCTATGCTGACATTATCTTCAGCAGCTCAAACAATCTAATGGCGGATGACTGCTTCTCAATCAGGGCTATTTATGCTAATGAGGGAGAGATCATCACTAGTGGGCGGGGCTTTCCCCCTCTGATGATGCGTACAAAGGGAGAATGTCAATCAAAGTGTTTTTGCAGACTGTTTTTATCAAGAGTGATTATAAGAAATGGAATTAATTGATATTTATCATTAGATACTGACTATATTCACACACTGTTGCCACACAAGTGTGTTTAAACCCCTTGAAAAAAGTGATTTTTGCATAATAGGTCGCCTTTAAGATACAGATTAACACACATACATGTTATTTTGACGTCCTTCGGGGGGGATCAAGCATTATTTAGGGTAATTCGCACCCTGTCTTTAGGTAGTTACTGCAGTTCTGGACGTCCCCGCTCCTGATAGTTCCATCTGTATGTTTAAACACTGTCTTTAAGGACTGTTTGGTTTGTTTCTCTGGGTTCGGCCCTCTGCCATTGTTCCCTAATGGTGCTCTGCTGATTCCTTCTGTCAGCGTATTACTTGAGTAATCCAGTTCCGCCTCTCTCTTGTCTTCTCTTTGTTCTGCTCATTTTCCCTC
Source organism: Danio kyathit (assembly GCA_903798195.1). NCBI lineage: Eukaryota > Metazoa > Chordata > Actinopteri > Cypriniformes > Danionidae > Danio > Danio kyathit. The sequence goes on from LR812527.1 coordinate 63,513,065, forward strand.
CGTCTCTTCGGGGTGGAGATTGAGCGCAGTAGGATGTTAATGAATATTAATGTAGCGGCCCTTTTGTCCCCGGGGATACACACACGTATGCTTTCTCTCTCTCTCTCTCTCTCTCTCTCTCTCTCTCACTCAATTCACTTTCTGGGCTGACATACATGGGTACATATTGCCAAAGTGTACAGCGCAGGGTAAAAAAAAAGTCAATATAAAAAATATCTCTCTCTCTCTCTCTCAAGAACATTTCACTCCTAATGTATTTATTTTAGGGATTAAATATTGTCAGAAACATAGTAAATTGGCAGCTAATTAATTATATTGTTGGTTGATGGAAGATGGAATTATTTAAGATGGAGTTATTTAAGATGGAAATGCTAGGGTTATGCTGCGTTCACACCAGACGCGGAAGAAGCGTCAAGCGCGAGTGATTTACATGTTAAGTCAATCCAAACGCGTATAGGCATCCTGCGGCGCGATTCGCGTAAATGGCGCGAATGACGCGAATTGCGCGGCGCCATCTGACGCGTGGAATCGCTCGAGTTCAAAAATCTGAACTTCTGCGGACATTCGCACCGCGTTAACCAATCAGGAGCTTGCTCTTGTAGGGGCATGATTGTGACGTAGCACCTGTTGTTGGTGTCCCGGGGGAAATCCTCCTGAACACAACGACAACAGTTTATCAAACTGGGCTGGGCTCAGTCAGAAGCACCGCTGAAAGCCTCCGTCATCTAGGTTAAGTTTCTGGAGAAGTTTATGAGCTCACAGAGCTGGGTGCACCTCTGAAAGTATCTAGGGGACTCAGACACGGCTCCAAACGTATCGACGCTGTTTTTCAGCCTTCATAAAACACATTTATTTTCTCAATAAAATCCATGTTAGCCATTTAGCAACGAAGCTACAGTCACCAGGCAGACAGAAGCCCTGCCCATGACGCGAATCCGCGTCTGTTCTGAAATGAATTTGACGCGCGAATGAAGCAAGTAAACTCAAATGTTCACGCGTCTATTTACGCGCGAATAGCGCGATTTATCCGCGCGGTTCGCGTCTGGTGTGAACACAGCATTACAGCAACATTTAAAATTTTATGACCCCTTTGAGAATGGTGGTGGCAATGGAGCAGACAAACAACCAATTATGCCTCAATAATAGTATTTATTTTACAAAGTGAGTAAATGATAAACAAAGTATATACAAAATAAAGAAAACAAAATAAATGGTTGTAATAAAGGGGAAGAGGAACAAAAGCGGCACCAAAGAAAAGGAAATAATATAACAAAACCCAACTCTAACTGAAAACCCACAATCTATCTAATAAAAGAAAGAAAAAGAAAAGTCTTCGGCGTTTTCACGCCCTATCTTAACTATTCTACTAACCAAAACGTATAACAAAACTTACAATGAGTGGCGCACACTTCTAATCTTGTCAGGGTTTGTGGTGGGGAAAAGGAGCAAGGACTCAATTGCAAGAAATAATAAGGGTATTTATTAATAATAAAATAAAACAAACAGCAAATAAACTACCCCGAATGGGAAAACATTAATAAAACAAATAAACAATCAAAACAAACTAGACAAGGCAGGCTGGCAGGGATCAGGACTGGAGGACAGGACAAGGCAGGAAGCGATGTACGATGACGATCTGGCACAGGACAGCAGACATGAGGAGAATATAAGCAGAAATAAATTAACACAAACAGGTGAACCTAATAAACTAATAATGGGTTAAAAAGGAGGGTGGGGCGAGACAATAGATGGGAGAGCACAGTTTTAATACCGTTATACCGTCATAAAAAACAATGCACTATATAGGAGACAAGTAATAAATATTATTTATTTAATGCCTAAAAATGCATATGCGTGATTGTCATCACGGGACACTGTGGAGGAGAGAGGTAAGATGGCGAGTCGCGCACCAAGTGACCTGGTCTCGAAAAAGAACACGACCTCTGCAGTTTGGCAGTAGTTCGGGTTTCGACTGAACGAGAAGAGAGACGTGGTAAATACGAACTAGAGGTATGCATTCCCGCTGCTGTACTGTGGGATCCACAGGACCCGGCCAGATTTCTTGCAATGTGGATATAAATATCCGAATAAAGTGCGGGAGCGTAATTTGAACGGGAGCGGACCGCCTAAGGTTGCATATACGGTATTCAATTTCTGAATGGTTTAGGCACAAGCCAACAGTTTGGTGACGCTGTCTGAGCCTTACATCATAACTGTTTTTATTATGCATGGTAATACCGTATACAGAGGTAAAATAGGGAGGAGGTTTGACTGTATCAAAATTTGGATACCACCCAAGCCTAATATATATATATACAAGGTTTCTGCTACATTCATTCTTCCGTGGCGGGCCGCCACACCAAAATTCATCCCACCACGGCTACATTACAACGCATTTAAAACATTCAGTCGTGTTTTTTTTATAGCGGGTTATAATCGCACCAAAACATATTGAAAGGTAAGTGAATTAAACAGTGCAAACTTTTCTGTAACCGTAGTGCTGTGCGCTATTTGTTCAACCCTTTAAGGTGACATGCTGACTGACTGACAGCTGTGTGATGCGTGAACACGGCGTAGCTTTCAGTTAAGATGAACACAGTTTCCATATAAGTATACTTTATTGATAAAGGTCAATGGCTCTGCATACAATGACTTTATCTTGCTGGAGTTTATAGCCGTTTCACTTTACTTCAGGACGCGTTAATGTCGAAAAACACAAAAACGCACTAAATCGCACTTCAGCAGTGTCTATTAGTCAGCGCACATAAAGATCTGCACTTGAGCAGAGTATATTTGAGAGCGTGCAAGACGAGGAGAAGAGGAAATCGGCGCGCAAGCAAAGAGATTCGCATGCTCGTATTACATGAATGCGATCTCGACTTGATTTGCGTGTAATATTTGTCTTTAAAATAGTTGGCAGATCTGTGTAAAAAAGAAAAAGCCTGCCGCCACAGCTGGAAAAAATCCTAGAGGAAACACTGATATATATATATATGAAATGGTTTTAATAGTAAAATTATTTGCCTTTTAAAAGTCAAGTCTCTCACCCCTCGCTCTCGCTCCCTCTCTCTCTGTTTCTGCTGATGAAAGGGAAACTACAGCAGGAAATCAGTCAATGTTTCACTGCAAGGAATGGATTGGGGGCGTCGGCCAAGAGCTGCATGCAAATGAGCTGCTCATCAATATTAATGCTCACCCTTTATTATCCTGGGAGTCAACAGTGGTAGACGTGTTTTCACTTTAACCTTATTTCTGAATTTAAGTCACCTGTACTCGTGTATTTAGATATCAGCTTTGCTGTAATCTAGTAAATGGTTCGGTTTGAAGAAATAAATATAAAGCACTGCTGGATTTCTGCAATGGTTATAACGATTGTGTTGTGGATTTTTATTCTTTATTCTTGATCTACATTAAGCTGCTTAAGGTCACCGGTTTGAGTTCCGGCTGGATCAGTTAGCATTTCAGTGTGAAGTTTGCATGTTCTCCTCGTGTTGGCGTGGGTTTCCTCTGTGTGCTCCGGTTTCCCCCACAGTCCAAACACATGCGCTATAGGGGAATTGAATAAACTAAATTGGCCGTAGTGTATGAGTGTGCATTTGTATTTGGAATGTATTTGGAATAAAATCTATTCATCTTCATTAGAGGAACTCTATAACGTCTGCCTGACTTCAAGATCTTTTTAACCCAAAGTCTTGTTCCACACGCACTTTATTAAGCATTTCATGTGTTTTTTTTGTATTCTGCTCTCGAAGTGTGAATGTTTTTGTAATACACGTTGAATTTGTTAGGTTGTCTAAGAAGTTTCTATTGACGGGCAGGTGTGTATGGTCAGTGATTTCTCTCCGGGTGTTCGTGCGATAACTGATAAAGTGTGTATTAAGTGTGTATAAAGTGTGACTGCGCTCTGGAAGTGTGTGAATGATAAGATCTGTAGGACTGAGGTGTTTTTACAGGTGTTTGTGCGTGCGTGCGTGCGTGTTCATTCACACAACTCAGAAGTGAACATTAGCACACTTTTAAAAACCTTTTTAAACCTTCACCTTGTGGTTCTGTATAAACAGTGTTTGCTTCTACTCTACACACTTTTGTCTATTCAATACAGTCGAAGTTCCAAAGTTATTATGCAGAAACCATTTTGAGGCAATTCGATCAATCCTAAATGTCTTACTAACAAATTGCAAATCATAAACTGATTGCAAATTACATACTGAAAATTATCAATAATTCATGCTTAGTCCCTTTATTAATCAGGGGTCGCCACAGCGGAATGAACCGGCAACTTATCCAACATATTTTTTACACAGCGGATGCCCTTTCAGCCGCAACCCATCACTCCTACACCCATACACTCTTGCATTCACACTCATACACTACGGCGAATTTAGTTTATTCTATTCACCTATAGCGCATGTGTTTGGACTGTGGGGGAAACTGGAGCACCCGGAGGAAACCCACACCAACACGGAGAGAACATGCAAACTCCACACAGAAATGCCAACTGACCCAGCCGGGGTTCGATTCAGTGACCTTTTTGCTGTGAGGCACTCGTGCTACCCACTGTGCCACCGTGCTGCCCCATATATATATATATATACAGCAGTTTAATAATTTTTGTTCATTTTAATCTCTCCCAGCAGCAAATGAAGTGCCATTTAATTCTATTTAATTTTATTTATTTATTATTTTATTGAGTTTTATTTTAGAGCATTAATTAATCATTTGCTACCATGCTCTGAATAATACCGCTATTATTTTGGCACTCTGAATAAGTGATTATTTTTATTTTCTGTAAGGTTAAAAAAATAAATATCACAATATCCACGATTTATCTGTCTGTTTTTCTCTCTCTCTCTCCCCTAACAGCAACAAGAGCAGGACCCGACTAACCTGTACATCTCTAACCTGCCGTTAACCATGGATGAGCAGGAGTTGGAGGCCATGCTGAAGCCCTTCGGTCAGGTTGTCTCCACACGAATCCTCCGAGACACCAACGGGGCCAGTCGAGGGGTCGGATTCGCAAGGTGAGTGTCCGCATTTCACCAATAATAACTGAATTCCCCCTAAATGACTACGTTTACATGGAAATCAGTAATCTATTTAGTTGCCTTCATCTTGATAAGACAATAATATGATTAAAGGTCCCATGAAGTGCTTTTTTGAAATTTGCCTTGTGTGCGCCCTGTCGCAATAAAATGGAGTGAAAAGTCCTACATGACAGTAATAGTTTCAGAGGTGTAAAGAGTACCTGAAAACCATACTTGAGTAAAAGTACAGATACCTTACTGTAGAAATTACTCCATTACAAGTTACAAGTCACCAATTCAAATAAGACTTGAGTAAAAGTATTAAAGTATTCGATTTTAAAAGAAGTTAAGTATTTTACTCATACTGAATGTAATAAAACACAAACTCACAGCTAAATGCACTTGATGCAAAATGTATAACTTCAGTTAGGGCTGGGCGATATGGCAAAAAAAAAAAAATCTCGATTTTTTCATAAAGTTTGACTGATTCACGATTTCGATTTCGATTTTTTTATTTATTTTTTTATAAAAAAAATTTTACTGTGTAACTACCTTACCAGCTTACCTTGTTCATTTAAATTTAAATAAATGCTGAAACTAGTTTTTTTCATGCTCACTTGTAAAAGAAAAGCAACCGTGTGACTAAACGCGGTTATGGCACTCTCTCATATAGGGATGCTAAACATAGCTACAATAGAAGTCACAGCAGGTCATATGTTGTGCAGCTTTGGGCAAATTTTATTTGGAGAGAAAATGACCAAAATGTAACGTGAAGATTGAAAAGGATTGGAGGGGAAATAAATATTCAAATAACAGAAAAATAAACAATGATAATGCAACAATAGTTTATCTGTATTAGTGGCATGGCAGAAATATATATTTAGACAGGCCTTGTCAAAGTGAGCGGGCACTTTCACTAATAAAAAATATAGCACTTAAATTATTTCATAACAATCAATAAAATAACAGCGGTTTTATATCAAAAATTGGTAATGATATAAAATATACTACATTTTGATGGTAAAATATAACAATTTAAACGATTTCAGTATTTAAACATTAAATAACGAATGCATCAAGTTAAATATAAATAAAAAGAATGAAACAACACATAGCATATCAGGATATAAAGGACTATATTTAGCAGAATGCTGCTCTTTTATCTTTGTAATTTTATAGTTTTATTTTTGTTATTTTAAATATTTTTTGTCTTCATAAATAACTAACGAGCTGTAGACAAATATCTGCTTGACGTTTTAGAAAATATTTGTGCGTAGCTCCACCACCCAGTGTATATTAAAGATCACCGTGAAAAAAAAACCTGTTACATATCTATCTATATTTAAAGGTCTATCTTATATTTAACTGAATCGTATAATGGCCTATAGCTGAAATGTTGTAAATTGCTTAATTTATTTTTATAAAACATTTGTCGATATGTATTAAGAATCCATATTTATTTTATTCATTCATTCATTTTACTTGTTTATTGGTGCATATATGGGTTATGATTTAATTCATACAGTACCGTCCTTCAGGTGGTGCGCGGGTATAATATACAAAACCAGCCATCAGGGCTTTGAACTAGGTGCAATTATTTCCTTGTGTGTGTGTGGAGCGATGGGTGCGCGGGCATAAGTGACTAAAAGTGACGAGAGAGAGAGAGAGAGAGAGAGAGAAAGAGTGAGAGAGAGAGAGAGAGTGAGAGTGAGAGTGAGAGAGAGAGAGAGAGAGAGAGAGAGAGAGAGAGAGAGAGAGAGAGAGAGAGAGCTGCGGGGACGCGAACAACAGCACGACGCGCGTGAAAACATAAGCGAAGCTGGGCTGGCTGCGGGGCTGTTTATGCTCTAGCGGGAAAATGCCCCGGTGTTCCCAATAGCAAGTCCGCCCTGGCGCGCTTCCGCTAAATCAGCTGGTAGCTCATCAACAGAGCCGCGACGTCAACACACAGAATCAGCACAATTCAGCACGGTTGTCTAACAGTTTAGAACGGTTTGGCACGATAGTGGGAAAGTGGCTTTAATATTTTTATAAAAAAATCGCGATTTTTCGATTTTGTAAAAAATAAAATCGTCTTAAAACGCAAATTCGAATTAATCGAAAAAATCGAAAAAATCGCCCAGCCCTAACTTCAGTGATACATTTATTCACATTGCACAAAAAAAAAAAAGCTAAAATATAGTCATGTCATGTCGCAGTGGTTTTTGCCATATCAGTAACTAATTAATTTTTGGTAACATTATACTTACAATACCATTGTAAAGTCAGACATAATTTGACTAAATTCACATTAAATAGACTCTTACCTCAATGTGTTTTTTTAAATTTAAAGATAAATTCCTAAAAGCACTTATTTTCGTGGTTCGTGGCAAACAAAGTAGACACTGCATCCTGTAAGAGCCATTCTGTATATCGGCAAATGAAAACATTTCTTTCAGATAAGGCCATGGATGATCATCAGTGCTGGCACTGCTTGATGTGCCGGCTTCAGCTTCATCACTGGCTGCAGCCATGTCGCTAATTAAACATCTAATAACAAGCTGCTAATTCACATTTACGTGATTTGGCCCATAAATAGCATACAGTACCTTCAGCACCCTGCAGATGGCGATATCGCCTCATCCGCCCAACAAATTAGCCGTGGTTGAAAAAGATGCCGACTTGTCGGGCACAATCACAATGTGATGAGTAACGGTAAGCATCTGTTCAAATGTAGTGGAGTAAAAAGTACATATATTCAATCTAAAATGTAGTCAAGTAGAGAGTAAAAGTTGCTTATATTTTTGATACTCAGTACAAGTACAAAGTAGCCAAAAAAATACTTAAGTAAAGTAACAAAGTCCATTTACTCAAGTACTTTACACCACTGAATAGTTTAAAGTGTTTACATATTTATACTGCACTTCAATAACGCCACTAATATAGCAATACTCCACATTTCTTAATTTCCTTTCTGTTTAGTTCGATTTGGACTTTAGTCAGATTAAGGTCATCAAAAATCACTGACTACGTTTACATGGACATCAGAAATCGATTTTTTTTGCTTTAATCTAATTAAGAGAATAATAAGACTATGGTGTTTACATGAGTTGCTTTTTGAATGTTCCCTTCATGATCGCGTTTTACATGTTACAGCACATAATTCAATTAACGTCATTGCGTGACCGCGCTATACGCATTTCCTCCGGAGTTTCATGTAATTTCGGGTGTTTCATTTTTAATTTGTCGACTTTAACATTCACGAAGATTTCATACATGCCCACTGTGAAAAACGAGATATTGGATGCAACTGCTGGAAGAGTTGTTTTAATGGAAAGTCATACCGCATGCTGAATGGAAGAAAAAAAAAAACCTCCGCATTTCACGATGCAGGGGTCTGTGGTCTGCACTGACTCGGTAGGTGCAAAAAGTGTCAATCAGTCGTGTGTGTGTGTCTGGGTGTGTGTGTGTGGACTACCCTGTCGCAAAAAGCGGCTTAAAGTCCTACATGATGGAAATAGTTTGATTGCGGTGTTTACATGTCTGTACTGCACTTCAATAATGCGACTAAGATCGGCATACTCCACACGTCTTAATTCCATTTTTCTTGAGTTCAATTATGACCTTAATCTGATTAAATTAATCAAAAATTACTGTTTACATGCATTAATTAATGAATTATTGGTGTTGTCCATGTAAACGTAGTCACTGACTACGTTTACATGGACATCAGTAATCGAATTATTTGCTTTAATCTAATTAAGAGAATAATAAGACTAAGATGTTTACGTGAGTTTCTTTTTGAATGTTCCTTTCATGATCGCGTTTTACATGTTACAGCACATAATTTGATTAACGTCATTGCGTCACCGCGCTATGCGCATTTCCTCCGGAGTTTCATGTAATTTCGAGTGTTTCATTTTTAATTTGTCACCCTTAGCAGTTTGGCACTTTCACTTTCATTCAGTGACTTTTTATGTACGTCCTCTGTGACAAACGAGATATTGGATGCAACTATGAACTGCTGGAAGTGTTGTTTTAATGGAAGTTCATACCGCATGTTGAATGGAAGAAAAGACACCTCCGCATTTCACGATCCAGGTATACTGTGGGCTGCACTGACTCGGTAGGTGCAGAGAGTGTCAAACAGCCGTGCTTGTGTGTGTGCGTGTCTGTGCGTGCGTGTGTGTGTGTGGATGATCCTGTCGCAAAAGCGGCTTAAAGTCCTACATGACAGTAATAGTTCGATTAAGGTGTTTACATGTCTGTACTGCACTTTAATAATGCGACTAAAATCGGCATACTCCACATGTCTTAATTCCATTTCTCTTTAGTTCGATTATGACCTTAATCTGACTAAATTAATCAAAAATCGCTGTTTACATGGTCGACTCTTAATCAGAGTATTGTCTTAATCGCATTAAAATCGAATTATTGGTGTCCATGTAAACGTAGTCAGTGTTGACTCTTAATCAGAGTATTGTCTTAATCCCATTAAAATCAGAGTATTGGTGTCCATGTAAACATATTCAGATCTCAGATCAGCACTGTACCCTGTAGGGAATCAGAAGTGCTGGAAAACCCCTGGCTTTCTGCCCACCGCATCAAAAAAACAAACACTTCAGACCCTCCCATGATCCTTTAAAATATAGCTGTGTATCTGACATTTCAGCATGGAAAAGCACTGAACTCTCTCAACTCGTCTTGCTGCTTTTACGACAAGTAAAAACTTGATTGCACTTAGTGTTTTTTCTCATGCACATTTCTAGGAGAAAAGCGATATAGAAATGGTTGATTTATTCAGAATAATGTGCTTTGAGAAGTGCATTTCCAAGAGATCAATCATTTAAATACTAATAAAACTAAATACTATGTTTATTTGACTATACTAAATATTTAAATACTAATATATTATTATTATTATTATTATTATTTTTATTAAATATTATACCTACATATTTTTATTATTAATTACTATCAACATTATATTGTTATTATATTAAATATTATTATTCATTCATTTTCCTTCGGCTTAGTCTCTATTTCAGAGGTCGCCTCAGCAGAATGAACCGCCAACTATTCCAGCATATGTTTTACACAGCGGATGCCCTTCCAGCTGCAACCCAGTACTGGGAAACATCCATACACACTCATTCACACACACGATTTATTTAATTCAATTTACCTATAGCGCATGTGTTTGGACTGTGGGGGAAACTGCAGCACCTCCAAAACCCACGCCAATGTGCGGAGAACATGCAAATCAACACAGAAATGCCAACTGACCCAGCCGGGACTCGAACCAGTGACCTTCTTGCTGCGAGGCGACAGTGCTAACCACTGAGCCACCATTTTATTAATAGTGAATATTATTCAGACATTCATTCATTCATTTTTTTTCTGCTTAGTCCCTTTATTCATCAGGGGCCACCACAGCGGAATGATCCATCACCGGGAAACACCTATACATACACATACACATACACTACAGACAATTTAGCCTACCCAATTCACCTATACTACATGTCTTTGGACTTGTGGGAAAAACCGGAGCACTCGGAGGAAACTCATGCAAACGTGGGGAGAACATGCAAGCTCCACACAGAAATGCCAACTGACACAAGCCGAGGCTCGAACCAGCGATCTTCTTGCTGTGAGGCGAGAGGGCTACTCACTGCGCCACCGTGATGATGATATGATGATGATGATATGCTGTTTATTGTCACATATACTTCCATGTATTCACATACACTGACATATAGCGACACCCCCCCGACCATACAGACATTTCAGGGGAAGACAAGTCAAGGGGAGGTATTATTTAGAAAAGGGAAATAAGATACATAAGGAAAGATAGACAAAAAAAAGTCCTTCTCACTCAGCCCTAAGATTAGGGCAGAGTCAGATCAAGGATAAAACCAGCCTTGGCAACCAAGCACATACATAGACAAGACAGAACATCGCAACAGGGGATGGGAAAGGGGGTGTGGATATAGTCCGGCAAGGGCGGGCAGCCATCCGGCCTGCAGCTGAAAAGCGCTGCCCTTATTATTCAGACAATGACAGCAAATTATTTATTTCTGCTAAAATAGAATAAAACGCAATAAAACTATTTTTTTACTAAATATTTGTATATATGTATTACTAAAGTCTATCTTTAGTTAATAGTTTATGGTAGAGTTTTATATAGCATCGTTTTAGACAAAATAAAAATAGTTTTAAATTATACATCCGGTTTTCATAATTCTAAACATTTTAATATATTTAATAGAAATGTTCACATAATCTAGGCTTCTTGCTAAATTAACTATAAATTAAACATTTATATAAGCATAATTTTATATATATATATATATATATATATATATATATATATATATATATATATATATATATATATATATATATATATATATATATATATATATATATATATATATATATATATATATATAAAAGGTATTCAAAACCATAACATTATTTATTTAGATAAAACGGCATTATTAAAAAAGTCAATGTTTTTAAAGCAAGATGGACAAGACAGATGCTGTAACAAAAAAAGTTGACTCAACTTAAAATTGTAAGGCTTTTTTGAGTTGGCTCAACTTTTAACCCTAGTACTGCACTTGACCTGATTTAAGTTAAATCAACTCAAAAAAGCTGTGCAGTAAGTTGCCTTACAATTTTAAGTTGAGTCAACTTTTTTTTTTTTTTTTTTTTTACATTGGATAAAAGACTTTGGCACGGTGGCTCAGTGGTTAGCACTGTCACCTCACAGCAAGCAGGTCGCTGGTTGGAGTCCCAGCTGGGCCAGTTGGCATTTCTGTGTGGAGTTTGCATGTTCTCCTCGTGTTGGCGTGGGTTTCCTCTGGGTTCTCTGGTTTCCCCCACAGTCCAAACACATGCGATAAATTGAATGAACTAAATTGGCCGGTGTGTGTGTGTGTGTGTGTGTGTGTGTTTGTGACATATCAGGACACAAATCTGTATAATGACACAGGTATTACAAAAAGGAGGTAAAATATGAGGACATTGGTGACGTCCTCATTTCTCAAAAAGCTTCTAAATCACACAGGATGAGTTTTTTCAGGGAGTAAAGCTGTACACTGTCTCCTGTGATGGTAGGGTGGGGTGAGGGCAATACAATATACAGTTTGAACAGTATAAAATGATTGGAAGCCTATGTTATGTACCCACTTTTCACAAAAACAAACCTGTGTGCATGTGCGTGTGCGTGTGTCTGTGTGTGTGTGTTTGTGTGTGTTAATATGAGTGTGTATGGGTGTTTCCCAGTACTGGGTTGTGGCTGGAAAGGCATCCGATGCGTAAAACACATGCTAGAATAGTTGTCGGTTCATTCCATTGTGGCGACCCCTGATAAATAAGGGACTAAGCCGAAGGAAAATGAATGAATGAACAGACTAAAGAGAATACAGTTAATTTAGTAATGTATCGAGCTTTGAAATGATTCTCAATATCTGCATCTGGTGCTGATGAAGAAAGTGATGTTTCTGAAACGTGTAAACCTATAATATAGTATATTTCTGCAGGATGGAGTCAACAGAGAAATGTGAAGCCGTCATCTCTCACTTCAATGGGAAGTTCCTCAAAACACCAGCTGGAGTTATGGGTAAGTTCATGTCTGAGTGAACTTTAATACAATCGTTTGCAAAGTTTTGGTGTTTTTTTCATCCTTTTTTTGGCTCCCAACTTATGACACTGACTATTAGGGCTGCACAATATTGAAGAAAAAACTTACATCTGATATATCTACACTCACCGGCCACTTTATTAGGTACACCGTATGGTACCAGTTTGGACGCCCTTTTGCCTTCAGAACTGGCTTAATCCTTCATGGCGTAGATTCAGCAAGGTGCTGGAACGTTTCTCCAATCTTCTGTTGTCTAATTTTGGTGAGCCTGTGTGAATTTTAGCCTCAGTTTCCCTGTCTTAGCTGACAGGAGTGGCACCCGGTGTGGTCTTCTGCTGCTGTAGCCCATCCGCCTCAAGGTTGGACGTGTTGTGTGTTCAGAGATGCTCTTCTACAGACCTCGGTTGTAACGAGAGGTTATTTGAGTTACTGTTGCCTTTCTATCAGCTGGAACCAGTCTGGCCATTCTCTTCTGACCTCTGGCATCAACAAGGCATTTGCGCCCACAGAACTGCCGCTCACTGGATATTTTCTCTTTTTCAGACCATTCTCTGTAAACCCTAGAGATGGTTGTGCGTGAAAATCCAAGTAGATCAGCAGTTTCTGAAATGATCAGACCAGCCCGTCTGGCACCAACAACCATGCCACGTTCAAAGTCACTTAAATCCCCTTTCTTCCCCATTCTGATGCTCGCTTTCAACTGCAGCAGATCATCTTGACCATGTCTACATGCCTGAATGCATTGAGTTGCTGCCATGTGATTGGCTGATTACAAATGTGCGTTAATGAGCAGTTGGACAGGTGTACCTAATAAAGTGGCCGGTGAGTGTAAATATCAGTATGTTGCTTATGTAAGCTCAAAAAGTCTCCAGAACATCCTAAGATGTGACTATTGTGGTTGTGCACATTTGCAGTATTGTAAGATATACAGTATTGTGCAGCCAAACTGACACAAACTGATAAAAAGGGACATTTCTGATACCCTTGCTACTTTTTTTTCATGATAATAATAATAATAGTTATAATAATAATAATATAACATTTTATTTAAGGAGCCTTATATGAAACTCAAGGTCACTGTACAACAAGTATACAATTTAAAAAGAATAAATCAACAGTATTAAATAGAGAAATGTATAAAATACAAAGAATGGAGCAGTGCAGTTTTAAGGAGTGTGTATTTATAAGTCTGGCTTTGAACAAAGAGAGTCGATGTTACGGATATTTATAGTACAAACACTGTAAATGATGACAGAAGTGTTCATTTGGGGTGAATGTGTGCTTTAACTCCATTTGTGTGCATAAAAGGCTTCGCTGCTGTGTTAAAGCACATTCATTCATTCATTTCTTCTCTGGTAATGATTCTCCTCATATGGGCTGTAAATGGAAACAGGCTTTCGGGCATGTGGCGCAACCGTTCAGCCGTACTAAACAGCTTTCGCACGAATGTAGATTCAGACTTGCCGGATGAAACGCTGACTGAACTCATGCAAAGCTGGAGGGTCTGATAGATGTAATGCAGCAATGAGAGCTTTTTATTTATTTATTCATTCATTTATTCATTTATTTTTTATTGCAGTACAATTTACGTTAAAATAAAATAAAATACCATTTGTTTATTTATTTTTTGTATTTATTTTTATTATTTGTTTTATTTTATTTTATTTATTTTGTTTATTTTATTGTAGTACAATTCACATTAAAAGTACATAAAAATACCATTTATTTATTTATTTTTGTATTTATTTTGTATTATTTATTTATTTATTTTTTATTGCAGTACAATTTACATTGAAATAGCATAAAATACCATACAATAACATACAGACATAAAACAAAGTAAATAATGGCAAGTTCACAATACTCAATAATATAGAATTAATTTTAAAAAAATCCTGCATGAAAGTATTTTATTCCATATATCTAAATGATATTACACATGATCTCTATCTATCTATCTATCTATCTATCTATCTATCTATCTATCTATCTATCTATCTATCTATCTATCTATCTATCTATCTATCTATCTATCTATCTATCTATCTATCTATCTATCTAGTTCTATCTATCTATCTATCTATCTATCTATCTATCTATCTATCTATCTATCTATCTATCTATCTATCTATCTATCTATCTATCTATCTATCTATCTATCTATCTATCTATCTATCTATCTATCTATCTATCTATCTATCTAGTTCTATCTATCTATCTATCTATCTATCTATCTATCTATCTATCTATCTATCTATCTATCTATCTATCTATCTATCTATCTATCTATCTAGTTCTATCTATCTATCTATCTATCTATCTATCTATCTATCTATCTATCTATCTATCTATCTATCTATCTATCTATCTATCTATCTATCTATCTATCTATCTATCTATCTATCTATCTATCTATCTATCTATCTATCTATCTATCTATCTATCTAGCCGTCTAGCCGTCTGTCTGTCTGTCTGTCTGTCTGTCTGTCTGTCTGTCTGTCTGTCTGTCTGTCCGTCTGTCTGTCTGTCTGTCTGTCTATCTATCTGGATGGATGGATGGATGGATGGATGGATGGATGGATGGGTGGATGGACGGATAGATAGATAGATAGATAGATAGATAGATAGATAGATAGATAGATAGATAGATAGATAGATAGATAGATAGATAGATAGATAGATAGATAGATAGATAGATAGATAGATAGATAGATAGAACTAGATAGATAGATAGAACTAGATAGAACTAGATGGATGGACGAACGAACGAACGAACGAACGGACGGACGGACGGACGGACGGACGGACGGACGGACGGACGGACGGACGGACGGACGGACGGACGGACGGACGGACGGACGGACGGACGGATAGATAGATAGATAGATAGATAGATAGATAGATAGATAGATAGATAGATAGATAGATAGATAGATAGATAGATAGATAGATAGATAGATAGATAGATAGATAGATAGATAGATAGATAGATAGATAGATAGATAGATAGATAGATAGACAGTAAATTGTTTGTGTTGTGGTATCAGATCCATTTGAGAAAATGATCCTAACAAACAGCAGTGAGAGATATATTGATCAGTTTAGGCTGGTTTTGGTGCTCATTTTTCTGCGCTGTGAGTCTTTGAGTGGGATCTGGGCCTAGCGTGGCTTTTCTAAGCATTTTAATTGGATTATTAGACTGAAATAGTCTCCACTGACCATGTCCGAAAGGAAGGAAGGGGATTATATGAAGACAGCTTCCAAATTAGAGACGGGTTTGTGGGAAAGTCACTGTGGACAGAGCCAGGAGGCTTATGCGATGGTGTAAACTGGGAGAGATTTTGATTTACCATTTATGCTGCGGTAAATGGATTTGCATGACTGTTATGTAGACGTGTGAAAAATTAACAGAGGTTAAAGTTGCATAGCTAAAGTCAACTTGCGAGGTGACATGACAGTGTGGTATTAAAATTCATTCATTCATTTTCTTTTTGACTTAGTTTCTTTATTAATCAGGGGTCGCCACAGCGGAATGAACCACCAACTTATCCAGCATATGTTTGACGCAGCAGATGCCCTTCGAGCTGCAACCCATCACTGGGAAACACATACACTCTCATTCTCACACAAACACACACACACCATTGATAATTTAGCTTACCCAATTCACCTATAGCGCGTGTCTTTGTACTGTAGGGAAAACCAGAGGAAACCCACGCCAACACGGGGAGAACATGCAAACTCCGCACAGAAATACCAACTGACCCAGCCGAGGTGACCTTCTTCCCACTGCACCACCGCGTCGCCCCTTATTTTATTTTATTTGATATGCGTTGGCCCAATCCCAATTCTACCCCTTAGCCCTTACCCCTACCCCTCGTTTTGCGCGTTCATGTGAAGGGGTAGGGGTGTCCCAATTCTCTTTAGCTTGAAGGCGTAGGGCTAAGGGGAAGGGGTGTACACCCCTTCGAACTGTGATTTTTCAGGACCACACTCGTTACCAAGGGGTAAGAAAATTTCCCAGAATGCACCACCTACAGCGACAGTTTTGCTGCACCCGGAAGTAAGGAGAGCCACAAATTATATATTAAAAAATAAAAATAAAAAATAATATTTTTTGTCATTATTACGAATTTTTACAACAAACAAGCACATGTTTTAATATATTCATAAGCGTGTTCGTGTTTTACCGTTTGTTTTAAAAAAACGCTAAAATAAAAAAAACGCTAAATTTGGCGATCTAAAATCCCTAATAATAACTTCTGTACAGCAGTCCCACAACATTCTGACACTCGATGACACTCGAATACCCTGTCAGAAAAGTCTAGTGGCTGGAAGTGACCGTTTTACAGTGTCTGCAATAATGTTAATGTTGTTTTCGTGTGTTTACATAGATGAATATGGCCACTGTGTAAATGCGCAGTACAGTTACAATCTTATTGCCACATTAGATTAATATGATAACATAATATATCCCTTCAGGGATTTCTTGAAGATAAATACCAAAAAATAACACAACTGGAATAACTACAGCAGTCGCAATGGTCTGATCTCATAGGAAGCAAGAGATCGTGATGACATTTGATGACGTGTGCAGGTGCTGTAGTGCTGTCCCAATTCTGAGTAGGGGTAGGGTACAAAAATAGAATTGGGATTGGGCCTTTGTTTTATTTTTTTTTTTATCTTGTTTATTTTAATTTTATTTATTATTTTTAAATTAATTATTTATTTTATTTATTTCATTTATTTTATTTTATTTATTAATTTTATTTCAGTTATTCATTCATTCATTCATTTTCTTGTCGGCTTTGTCCCTTGCGGGGTCGCCACAGCGGAATGAACCGCCAACTTATCCAGCACGATTTTACGCAGCGGATGCCCTTCCAGCCGCAACCCATCTCTGGGAACTTCCACACACACATTCACACTCATACACTATGGACAATTTAGCTTACCCAATTCACCTGTACTGCATGTCTTTGGACTGTGGGGGAAACCGGAGCACCCGGAGGAAACCCACGCAAACCCAGGGAGAACATGCAAACTCCACACAGAAACGCCAACTGACCCAGCCTAGCCGAGGTTCGAACCTGCGACCCAGCGACGTTCTTGCTGTGAGGCAACAGCACTACCTACTGCGCCACTGGGTTGCTTTATTTCAGTTATTTATTTTATTTATTTTATTTTATTCTATTTATTTTAATTTTATATTTATTATATTTTAGGTTTGAAATTCTCAAACAAAAGCTAATATATATATATTGGGGTGAAAAATTTACTTGTTTTTGAGTCCTATATTACGTTTTTAAATAAATTATTTCTGTAAGTTCTACACAAAGTCATTATTAGGAAAAACTCAAATTTTACTCAAAATCTAAATTATAAGATAAAACTTTCATTTACATGCGAAAATAATTCAAAATAACAGCAGTTTATTTATTTTACAGATTTATAGATTATAAGATAATGTCTTATTTGTGACAAAATCTCAAAATTTGAGTTTGCACTAATTAAAACTCTTCATAGTTGTGATTTTGATTATTATTTAATTGTGTGACAGCAATAGACATATCAATGTAAGGGTGCTTTCACACCTGCCTTATTTAGTTCGGTTAAATCGCACTAGAGTTCGTTTTCCCTCTTGGTGCGGTTCGTTTGGGCAGGTGAGAACGTAGCAATCGCACTCGGGTGCGCACCAAAAGCGCACCAAAAAAAGCGTACCGAGACCTGCTTGAAGAGGTGGTCTCTGTACGCTTTCAAACGAACCCTGGACCGGTTCGTTTGTGGTGAGAACGTGATCCAAACTAAAACAGACCCAACCGCAAAAAGTACTGCGCCTTTTTGGACTAATCCAGCTGCCGTAGTGCGATATGCTGTCTATCTTATGGGGTTTGGAGGAAAAATATTTGTTGACAGCGCTTTACCAACAGTTTTAAACAGAGAGAGAGAGAGGGAGAGAGAGGGAGAGAGGGAGGGAGAAACATTACCTGATGGATCATTGGTGATATTTCCGAAAGATGACCATGTCGCAGTTTAGCTAAATTATTTCACGCCTTCTCCTAATGCTTTCGCCGATTGCAATGCATTAAAACATTGTTTTCCAGCCCCAGCCGCCCTTCATTCTCGAAATGTATAGTTTGTCTAAAGTGATGCATACAAACTACATAGTACACTATGACCAGGGATACTGCGTCAGCCAGCGCAGCGACATTGTGTGTCTGCCGGTTTGTTTATTTGCGGTAGTTCCACGTGAATTCTGACCAATTGAAAAGCAGCTTAGGAAATGCGTTCAATAACATCTGGCCAGTGAGTGATGTAGATTTTGTCACATGACTGCATTTTGGTTCGTTTCAGCTGGTTCGGACCAAAGCAATCAGTGTGGTGTGAAAGGGACCCAAAACGGCAGAAAAATGCTACAATGTATCATTTGTTGCCTTTGGTCCGGACCAAATGAACCGAACCACATATGTGAAAACACCCTAAAACAACTAACTGAAGTGAAGTCATGTTAAATTTAAGGTCAACTGAAACTAATTAAGGCGACACGGTGGCTCAGTGGTTAGCACTGTCGCCTCACAGCAAGAAGGTCGCTGGCATTTTTGTGTGAGGTTTCCTCTGTGTGCTCTGGTTTCCCTCACAGTCCAAACACATGCGCTATAGGTGACTTGAATAAACTAAATTGGCCATAGTGTATGAGTTTGAATGAGCGTGTATGGGTATTTCCCAGTACTGGGTTGCAACTGGGTTTCCGCTGTGTAAAACATATGCTGGATAAGTTGGCGGTTTATTCCACTGTGGTGACCCCTGATGAATAAAGGGACTAAACTGAAGGAAAATGAATGAATGAATAGACTGAAACTAATTAAATCAAATAATACCTGATGTCTGATACAATGCTGACCTATGAAGCATAGCAATGTAAAGTCAGAGGGGGAGGGGCTAAAGATAATAAGGCCTTTGTGATGTCATCAAAAATAGAAAGTCATTTCAGAGGCTGATAAAATGCTCTGTTGTTTATTTTTGCTTTGTTGAATGTAATAAAAGACACACAGCAGCTCTTCTAGGCTGTTTAGCACAGTCAGTCAGTGTGTGAGAGTTTTGGTCAAAAGCAGGAGTGAGCAGTCTGCGTCCCGCTGAGAGTGTGTGTGTTTGTCTGCAGCCCCATCAGAGCCCTTGCTGTGCAAGTTTGCGGACGGAGGCCAGAAGAAGCGGCAGAGTCAAAATAAATATGTGCAGAACGGCCGAGGCTGGGGCCGAGAAGGAGAGAGCAGACTGGTGAGAGACTGAAGCGCTTTTACTTTCTGTCCTTCAACTGACCTGTGTGTCTGTCTCTGTGTGTGTGTGTGTGTGTGTGTGTGTGTGTGTGTGTGTGTGTGTGTGTGCGTGCGTGCGTGTGTGTGTGCGTGCGTGCGTGCGTGCGTGCGTGCGTGCGTGCGTGCGTGCGTGCGTGCGTGCGTGCGTGCGTGCGTGCGTGCGTGCGTGCGTGCGTGCGTGCGTGCGTGCGTGCGTGTTTTATTATTCACATATTTTGTTCTTTAATTTGAATGTTTTACATCTTTTGTTTAGTTTTTTATTGTTATTATTTTTATTGTTAATAAATGAATAAATTAAACTGGTTTTACCTCATTTATTATTTTTTATTTTATTTTTTATTGAACTGGTGTCTTAAATATTTTATTTTATTTTATTTTATTTATTTATTTATTTATTTATTTATTTTTCAATGAGCTGGTCCCCTTAAAAATTTATTTTATTGTATTTTATTTTTATTTTATTTTTTTATTTTTTTATTGAACTGGTCCCTTAAATATTTTATTTAATTTTATTTTTTTATTCTCTTATTTATTTATTTTTTTTATTGAACAGATCCCTTAAATATTTTATTTTAGATATTTTGAATTTTTAGTTTTATTCTATTTATTTTATTTTATTAAACGGGTCCCTTAAATATTTTATTTTTTTATTTTATTTAAGTGTTCCCTTAAATATTTTATTTTATTTTTTTATTTTATTTTATTTTATTGAACCTGTCCCTTAAATATTTTATTTTATTTATTTATTTTTATTGAACTGGTCCCTAAAAATTTTTATTTTATTTTATTTTGTTTATTTTTTTATTTTAATGAACTTGTCCCTTTTATTTTTTGTTTTATTCTATTGTATTTTATTTTTGTTTTATTTTATTTATTATATTTTATTTTATTATTTTATTAAAGGTCCCTTGAGGTTCCTTAAATATTTTTATTTTATTTTATTTAACTGGTCCCTTAAATATTTTATTTTATTTTATTTTATTTTATTTAACTGGTCCTTTAAATGTTTTATTTTATTTATTTTATTTTACCCTTAAGTAAATATTTGTTTACTATATAACTATGTGCCTTTATGCATTTTGATTGTATTTTTTTCTTTTGTAAATGTATATATTTATTTTTTTTAATTGCTAATTACTCTTTTTATTATTATACTGTATAGCACATGCAAATATTTGTAATATACAGTAATTTAGATTTATCAATTTTAATCTAATCTAATTTGATAAAATTTTTAGTCAATTAAATTTCAGTTGATGTAATTTTTGAGTCGAGACAGTTTCTCAGATTAAAAAAAACATTTATATAATATTTCTGTCCATCATCTGTAAGCCACATCATGGACAGCATGTAATTGCATCACGATGTCTTTTCTGTCAGTCCAGATCATTTCATTAAACCTCATGCATTTTCAGGCCCTTTCTCCAATCATTGGTGAAGAGAAGCGGCTTTTCCTCCACACTGAATATAGAAATGTGGCTTTAAATGTTTGCCTGTGGTTTGATGTCTTTGCATAAGTTAACAAAACCTCAATACACTACAAAAAAAATCCGTTAATTAGCAGTTTTCAGTATTTTGTGATTCATGTTTTTATTTTTCCCAATTTATTTCTGCTTTTGAATTGCATTATGAGGCCTTGATTTTTCTATCAGCAGCTTTTAACCTTGAAAAGTTTAAAAAAAGTGACTTTTATGAACATTTATAATAGTCTGCAGTGCTATATTGTCTGGGCTGGTGTTGTATATTACGCTACAGAAACCTTGTAATAAGCTGCCAGTACATTTTCTGCATTTTTTACAGACTTATTTCTCTATATATAATATCTTATACATTATATTATTTCAGGCTACTAAAATGTCAATAAAAGTTACTTTGTTAAACTGTAGAGTTGAATTTTCAGCATCCAAAAGTCGACAGAGCAGAGATCAACATCCCATAATGCAATGCACAACCTTAAATAAACATAAAACACACAAAATACTGATCATTAACAGATATTCTTTACAGTGTGTTTGTATCTGTGCTAAAGATCTCCTTTCTAGCTATTCTTAAATGGCATTTTTCAATTCTCAGCGTGTTTTTTTTATTAGAAGTGACATTGGTTCCTCTCATGTTCGCAGGATTCACTAGCATGCAGCTGTGAGATGAAGTGTGTGAGGATTTAAGAAAGTGTGTTTTGCTCTGATTTATTTCTCCTGTTTCTCTCATAGGCTGGCATGACCCTCACATACGACCCCACCACAGCTGCTATGCAAAATGGGTGAGAGCATCTGTTGTTTTAGCTTTACCTATATATTATTATAGTATTTGTGAATATTTTGAAGAAGGTTTTATTTGTAACTTGTTAAAAAAAAAAGAAACTTTTTATTTTACATTATATAAGCGATATCACACTCGTAGCAGTGCGATGTGGCTGTATATCAGCACTGGTGGGAGGAGTGCGTTGGCACAAGGTCGCAGGCTGAGTACCTTAGTGTTCCACCAGTGACGATATACAGCCAAAAAAATATATATATGCAAATATAAATATGCAAATGCTTGAAATTATATACTTCATACACATATTAATATTCTCCACTATAACTCATTGATACTTTTCAGCATTGTCTTCCATCTATACATATACTTCCATTACAAAACACACACACACTCATACTCAATGCAGTCAGACCATATGGACAGTATGGTACAGTATTGTATGAAATATGTGGTTTTTCATGTGTGTGCAGGTTTTATCCGACCGCGTACAGTATTACGAACAGAATGTTCACACAGACACCCATGTCTCCATATATCTCACCTGTGTCCACATACCAGGTAAAATCATGTTTACCACACAGATGTACAGTATCAGAACTGCTTTGCTCATCTGTGTGTGTGTTTAATAATCCGCAGAATCCATCCTGGGTCCATCAGCCCTACATCGTCCAGCATCCGGTGAGGGTTTATTATATTTTATTTTCATTTTATTTTATTTTATTGAACAGGTCCCTTCAATTTAATTTAATTTTATTTTATTTTATTTTAGTTTATTTTGTTAAACAGGTCCCTTCAGTTTTATTTTATTTTATTATTATTGTTATTTAATTTTTTTATTGAACAGGTCCCTTAAATTCAATTTTATTTTTTTTTATTTAATTTAATTTTATTTTATTTTATTCAACAGGTCCCTTAAATTTTATTTCAATTGAATTTTATTTTATTTTATTCAACAGGTCCCTTAAATTTTATCTATTTTATTTTATTGAACAGGTCCCTTAAATTTTATTTTATTTTATTTTATTTTATTTTATTTTATTTTATTTTATTTTATTTTATTTTATTGAACAGGTCCCTTAAATTTTATTTTATTTTATTTTATTTTATTTTATTTTATTGAACAGGTCACTTCAATTTGATTTGATTTTATTTTATTTTATTTTGTTAAACAGGTCCCTTCAATTTTATTTTATTTTATTATTATTATTATTATTATTTAATTTTTTTATTGAACAGGTCCCTTAAATTTAATTTAATTTTTTTTATTTAATTTAATTTAATTAAATTAAATTTTATTCAACAGGTCCCTTCAATTTTATTTTAATTGAATTTTATTTTATTTTATTCAACAGGTCCCTTAAATTTTATCTATTTTATTTTATTGAACAGGTCCCTTAAATTTAATTTTAATTTAAATTATTTTATTTTATTTTATTGAACAGGTCCCTTCAATTAATTTTAATTTTATTTAATTTTAGTTTATTTTATTGAACAGGTCCCTTAAATTTTATTTATTTTATTTTATTGAACAGGTCCCTTAAATTTTATTTTAATGTTAATTATTTAATTTTATTTTATTGAACAGGTCCCTTCAATTTTATTTTTATTTTATTTTATTTTATTGAACAGGTCCCTTCAATTTTATTTTTATTTTATTTTATTTTATTTTATTAAACAGGTCACTTCAATTTTATTTATTATTATTTTTATTTATTTATTTATTTTATTTTATTGAACAGGTCCCTTAAATTTTTTTTTTATTAACTGGACCCTTTAGGATTGAAGTAAACAGATTTGTTTACTATATAGTTTTGTGCCTTTATGAATTTTGTTCATATTTTTTGCTCTTTAAAATCATAGTCTTGTTTTTTTTACTGTTTATTATTATTATTATGACAATTATTGCTATCAATAATTACATATAGCACATATTTGTAATATACAGTTATTTTGATTTGTTATCAATGTTATTGATCTAATATTTAGTCAATTAAATTACAGTGATAGTCGATAAAACAGTGATTTCACAGTGATAGTCGATACAGTGGTTTTACAGTGATAGTCGATACAGTGGGTTCACAGTGATAGTCGATACAGTGGTTTTACAGTGATAGTCGATACAGTGGGTTCACAGTGATAGTCGATACAGTGGTTTTACAGTGATAGTCGATACAGTGGGTTCACAGTGATAGTCGATACAGTGGGTTCACAGTGATAGTCGATACAGTGGGTTCACAGTGATAGTCGATACAGTGGGTTCACAGTGATAGTCGATACAGTGGGTTCACAGTGATAGTCAATACAGTGGGTTCACAGTGATAGTCGATACAGTGGTTTTACAGTGATAGTCGATACAGTGGGTTCACAGTGATAGTCGATACAGTGGGTTCACAGTGATAGTCGATACAGTGGGTTCACAGTGATAGTCGATACAGTGGGTTCACAGTGATAGTCGATACAGTGGGTTCACAGTGATAGTCGATACAGTGGTTTCACAGTGATAGTCGATACAGTGGGTTCACAGTGATAGTCGATACAGTGGTTTTACAGTGATAGTCGATACAGTGGGTTCACAGTGATAGTCGATACAGTGGTTTTACAGTGATAGTCGATACAGTGGTTTCACAGTGATAGTCGATACAGTGGTTTTACAGTGATAGTCGATACAGTGGTTTCACAGTGATAGTCGATACAGTGGTTTTACAGTGATAGTCGATACAGTGGGTTCACAGTGATAGTCGATACAGTGGTTTCACAGTGATAGTCGATACAGTGAGTTCACAGTGATAGTCGATACAGTGGTTTCACAGTGATAGTCGATACAGTGGTTTTACAGTGATATTCGATACAGTGGGTTCACAGTGATAGTCAAAACAGTGGGTTCACAGTGATAGTCGATACAGTGGGTTCACAGTGATAGTCGATACAGTGGGTTCACAGTGATAGTCGATACAGTGGTTTTACAGTGATAGTCGATACAGTGGGTTCACAGTGATAGTCGATACAGTGGGTTCACAGTGATAGTCGATACAGTGGGTTCACAGTGATAGTCGATACAGTGACTTCACAGTGATAGTCGATACAGTGGTTTTACAGTGATAGTCGATACAGTGGGTTCACAGTGATAGTCGATACAGTGGGTTCACAGTGATAGTCGATACAGTGGTTTTACAGTGATAGTCGATACAGTGGGTTCACAGTGATAGTCGATACAGTGGTTTCACAGTGATAGTCGATACAGTGGTTTCACAGTGATAGTCGATACAGTGGTTTTACAGTGATAGTCGATACAGTGGGTTCACAGTGATAGTCGATACAGTGGGTTCACAGTGATAGTCGATACAGTGGTTTCACAGTGATAGTCGATACAGTGGGTTCACAGTGATAGTCGATACAGTGGGTTCACAGTGATAGTCAAAACAGTGACTTCACAGTGATATTCGATACAGTGGGTTCACAGTGATAGTCGATACAGTGGGTTCACAGTGATAGTCGATACAGTGGTTTCACAGTGATAGTCGATACAGTGGGTTCACAGTGATAGTCGATACAGTGGGTTCACAGTGATAGTCGATACAGTGGGTTCACAGTGATAGTCGATACAGTGGGTTCACAGTGATAGTCGATACAGTGGGTTCACAGTGATAGTCGATACAGTGGGTTCACAGTGATAGTCGATACAGTGGTTTTACAGTGATAGTCGATACAGTGGTTTTACAGTGATAGTCGATACAGTGGGTTCACAGTGATATTCGATACAGTGGGTTCACAGTGATAGTCGATACAGTGGGTTCACAGTGATAGTCGATACAGTGGGTTCACAGTGAAAGTCGATACAGTGGGTTCACAGTGATAGTCGATACAGTGGGTTCACAGTGATAGTCGATACAGTGGGTTCACAGTGATAGTCGATACAGTGGTTTCACAGTGATAGTCGATACAGTGGGTTCACAGTGATAGTCGATACATTGGGTTCACAGTGATAGTCGATACAGTGGTTTTACAGTGATAGTCGATACATTGGGTTCACAGTGATAGTCGATACAGTGGTTTCACAGTGATAGTCGATACAGTGGGTTCACAGTGATAGTCGATACAGTGGGTTCACAGTGATAGTCGATACATTGGGTTCACAGTGATAGTCGATACAGTGGTTTTACAGTGATAGTCGATACAGTGAGTTCACAGTGATAGTCGATACAGTGGGTTCACAGTGATAGTCGATACAGTGGGTTCACAGTGATAGTCGATACAGTGGTTTTACAGTGATAGTCGATACAGTGGGTTCACAGTGATAGTCGATACAGTGGGTTCACAGTGATAGTCGATACAGTGGGTTCACAGTGATAGTCGATACAGTGGTTTTACACTGATAGTCGATACAGTGGGTTCACAGTGATAGTCGATACAGTGGGTTCACAGTGATAGTCGATACAGTGGTTTTACAGTGATAGTCGATACAGTGGGTTCACAGTGATAGTCGATACAGTGGGTTCACAGTGATAGTCGATACAGTGGGTTCACAGTGATAGTCGATACAGTGGGTTCACAGTGATAGTCGATACAGTGGGTTCACAGTGATATTCGATACAGTGGGTTCACAGTGATAGTCGATACAGTGGTTTCACAGTGATAGTCGATACAGTGGGTTCACAGTGATAGTCGATACAGTGGGTTCACAGTGATAGTCGATACAGTGGGTTCACAGTGATAGTCAAAACAGTGACTTCACAGTGATATTCGATACAGTGGGTTCACAGTGATAGTCGATACAGTGGGTTCACAGTGATAGTCGATACAGTGGGTTCACAGTGATAGTCGATACAGTGGGTTCACAGTGATAGTCGATACAGTGGTTTCACAGTGATAGTCGATACAGTGGGTTCACAGTGATAGTCGATACAGTGGGTTCACAGTGATAGTCGATACAGTGGTTTCACAGTGATAGTCGATACAGTGGGTTCACAGTGATAGTCGATACAGTGGGTTCACAGTGATAGTCGATACAGTGGTTTCACAGTGATAGTCGATACAGTGGGTTCACAGTGATAGTCGATACAGTGGGTTCACAGTGATAGTCAAAACAGTGACTTCACAGTGATATTCGATACAGTGGGTTCACAGTGATAGTCGATACAGTGGGTTCACAGTGATAGTCGATACAGTGGTTTCACAGTGATAGTCGATACAGTGGGTTCACAGTGATAGTCGATACAGTGGGTTCACAGTGATATTCGATACAGTGGGTTCACAGTGATAGTCGATACAGTGGGTTCACAGTGATAGTCGATACAGTGGGTTCACAGTGATAGTCGATACAGTGGGTTCACAGTGATAGTCGATACAGTGGTTTTACAGTGATAGTCGATACAGTGGTTTTACAGTGATAGTCGATACAGTGGGTTCACAGTGATATTCGATACAGTGGGTTCACAGTGATAGTCGATACAGTGGGTTCACAGTGATAGTCGATACAGTGGGTTCACAGTGAAAGTCGATACAGTGGGTTCACAGTGATAGTCGATACAGTGGGTTCACAGTGATAGTCGATACAGTGGGTTCACAGTGATAGTCGATACAGTGGTTTCACAGTGATAGTCGATACAGTGGGTTCACAGTGATAGTCGATACATTGGGTTCACAGTGATAGTCGATACAGTGGTTTTACAGTGATAGTCGATACATTGGGTTCACAGTGATAGTCGATACAGTGGTTTCACAGTGATAGTCGATACAGTGGGTTCACAGTGATAGTCGATACAGTGGGTTCACAGTGATAGTCGATACATTGGGTTCACAGTGATAGTCGATACAGTGGTTTTACAGTGATAGTCGATACAGTGAGTTCACAGTGATAGTCGATACAGTGGGTTCACAGTGATAGTCGATACAGTGGGTTCACAGTGATAGTCGATACAGTGGTTTTACAGTGATAGTCGATACAGTGGGTTCACAGTGATAGTCGATACAGTGGGTTCACAGTGATAGTCGATACAGTGGGTTCACAGTGATAGTCGATACAGTGGTTTTACACTGATAGTCGATACAGTGGGTTCACAGTGATAGTCGATACAGTGGGTTCACAGTGATAGTCGATACAGTGGTTTTACAGTGATAGTCGATACAGTGGGTTCACAGTGATAGTCGATACAGTGGGTTCACAGTGATAGTCGATACAGTGGGTTCACAGTGATAGTCGATACAGTGGGTTCACAGTGATAGTCGATACAGTGGGTTCACAGTGATAGTCGATACAGTGGGTTCACAGTGATAGTCGATACAGTGGTTTCACAGTGATAGTCGATACAGTGGGTTCACAGTGATAGTCGATACAGTGGGTTCACAGTGATAGTCGATACAGTGGGTTCACAGTGATAGTCAAAACAGTGACTTCACAGTGATATTCGATACAGTGGGTTCACAGTGATAGTCGATACAGTGGGTTCACAGTGATAGTCGATACAGTGGGTTCACAGTGATAGTCGATACAGTGGGTTCACAGTGATAGTCGATACAGTGGTTTCACAGTGATAGTCGATACAGTGGGTTCACAGTGATAGTCGATACAGTGGGTTCACAGTGATAGTCGATACAGTGGGTTCACAGTGATAGTCGATACAGTGGGTTCACAGTGATAGTCGATACAGTGGGTTCACAGTGATAGTCGATACAGTGGTTTCACAGTGATAGTCGATACAGTGGGTTCACAGTGATAGTCGATACAGTGGGTTCCTAGTGATAGTCGATACAGTGGTTTCACAGTGATAGTCGATACAGTGGTTTTACACTGATAGTCGATACAGTGGGTTCACAGTGATAGTCGATACAGTGGGTTCACAGTGATAGTCGATACAGTGGTTTTACAGTGATAGTCGATACAGTGGGTTCACAGTGATAGTCGATACAGTGGGTTCACAGTGATAGTCGATACAGTGGGTTCCTAGTGATAGTCGATACAGTGGTTTCACAGTGATAGTCGATACAGTGGGTTCACAGTGATAGTCGATACAGTGGTTTTACACTGATAGTCGATACAGTGGGTTCACAGTGATAGTCGATACAGTGGTTTTACAGTGATAGTCGATACAGTGGTTTTACAGTGATAGTCGATACAGTGGGTTCACAGTGATAGTCGATACATTGGGTTCACAGTGATAGTCGATACAGTGGTTTTACAGTGATAGTCGATACATTGGGTTCACAGTGATAGTCGATACAGTGGGTTCACAGTGATAGTCGATACAGTGGGTTTACAGTGATAGTCGATACAGTGGTTTTACAGTGATAGTCGATACAGTGGGTTCACAGTGATAGTCGATACAGTGGGTTCACAGTGATAGTCGATACAGTGGGTTCCTAGTGATAGTCGATACAGTGGGTTCACAGTGATAGTCGATACATTGGGTTCACAGTGATAGTCGATACAGTGGTTTTACAGTGATAGTCGATACATTGGGTTCACAGTGATAGTCGATACAGTGGGTTCACAGTGATAGTCGATACAGTGGGTTTACAGTGATAGTCGATACAGTGGTTTTACAGTGATAGTCGATACAGTGGTTTTACAGTGATAGTCGATACAGTGGGTTCACAGTGATAGTCTATACAGTGGGTTTACAGTGATAGTCGATACAGTGGGTTTACAGTGATAGTCGATACAGTGGGTTTACAGTGATAGTCGATACAGTGGGTTCACAGTGATAGTCGATACAGTGGTTTTACAGTGATAGTCGATACAGTGGTTTTACAGTGATAGTCGATACAGTGGTTTTACAGTGATAGTCGATACAGTGGGTTCACAGTGATAGTCGATACAGGGGGTTCACAGTGATAGTCGATACAGTGGGTTCACAGTGATAGTCGATACAGTGGGTTTACAGTGATAGTCGATACAGTGGGTTTACAGTGATAGTCGATACAGTGGGTTCACAGTGATAGTCGATACAGTGGGTTTACAGTGATAGTCGATACAGTGGGTTTACAGTGATAGTCGATACAGTGGGTTTACAGTGATAGTCGATACAGTGGTTTTACAGTGATAGTCGATACAGTGGTTTTACAGTGATAGTCGATACAGTGGGTTCACAGTGATAGTCGATACAGTGGTTTTACAGTGATAGTCGATACAGTGGTTTTACAGTGATAGTCAATACAGTGGGTTCACAGTGATAGTCGATACAGTGGTTTTACAGTGATAGTCGATACAGTGGTTTTACAGTGATAGTCGATACAGTGGGTTCACAGTGATAGTCGATACAGTGGTTTTACAGAACTTCCCATCACTATTAGATATAATCAATATAATGTTGTATGTGTACATTCCTGATTGAATGTGTGTGCTGTGGTGTTGTAGGGAGCAGTGATTTCACCCTCTATAGATCACTCCATGTCTCTTCAGCAAGCGTCCATGATGAGTCCCCTTACTCAGCAGATGAGCACACTCTCACTCAGCAGCGCCGGGACGGTGAGCGCTAGCACTCACAGCACTACTACTACACCCTAATTCTGATCATACACAGGGCAAACATTTTGAGCAATGTTGCCAGACAATTTTGGCAAACCATTTTATGGTCAGTATTGTTAGCCCCCTTAAGCAGTATTTTTTTATTGTCTACAGAATAAACCACTGTTATACAATGACTTGCCTTATTACCCCAGGGTGTCCGCGGGGTCTTAAAAAGTATTTGTTGAAAAAATCTTCTCACCTTTAAACAGAAACATGGGGAAAAATATATTCAGGAGGGCTAATAATTCTGACTTCAACTGTATGCATCACTAATTCACCATATAATGGTCCAAATACTGCACAAAAAAGAGTCTATATTTAAACAAATGCAGGACACACATGACTCACGCCCAACTCAGCAGAAATGCCGAATAAAAAGCTGCTGACAGAATGAGAGCAGAAAGGCCTGAAGTCTGCAAATCTGCTGATGTTTTCATGTGAATCTCTGTGTGTTTTTGTAGTTTATGCCAGCCAGTCAGGCTCTCCAGGGCCCGTATATCCCTCCATACACTCACATGCAGACCGCCGCCGTCTCCGTAGAGGTGAGTTTGTGGCCAAAAACACTCATTAGTCCAATTCACAATCATTATACATGGAGAAATACACACTCCAGAACACACTGAGCTTATGCAGCTGTGCTCAAATCAGCTGGAGGAAGAGAAAAACAACATTGCTTTATTTTCTTGCCTTTGTTTTTAAAGTAGACGCAACAGAAAACAGCAGAAAATGTAAAGGAGTACTGTATACACAATAATGTGCATTGTATAGTATTAAATAAAGTTGGTATAAACAAATAATAAAAATAAAAATCGCAAGTGAAAAATTACTGTAGTTACATATAATAATATAGTATGTTATATATTAAATTATTATTTTTATTACTATTATTATTTGTATTTTTAATTTAATTAATTTTTTGTTATTATTATTATTATTATTGTTGTTATTATTATAAATTTATATGAATGTAAAAATAAACAATCTTTGTTGTTATTATTATTATTATTATTATTATTATTATTATTATTAAAGATTGTTTACATTTATATGGTTTTATATTGTGTTTTGTGCTTTATTGCCTAAAATCTGCAAATAGATTTTTCTAAATATTAATGTATGCATTTTTAAATATTAATGTATACATAAATATTATGTTTTATTATCTCTTAATCTAATTAATAATATAGTAATAATATACATAACATATCATATTACGTAACATTTAAAATTATTATTATTATTATTATTGATATTAATAATCAAGATTCTTTACATTTACATGGTTTTATATGGTGTTTGTTTTTATTGAGTAAAATATGCAAAAATATATTCCAAAATATTAATTTATGCTTACATAAATATTAATTTCTTATTAATTCTTAATATTATCTTACATTAATTCAAAATATTTTATTAATATTTATATTATTTAATTATTAAATTATTGTTATTGTTGTTATTTTTATTTTTATTATTATTATTGTTGTTAATAATAATAATAACAATAATAATAGTAATAATTAATCTATTAATAATATAGTATTGTCTTACAATTATACAAAATTATATCTTACAAATAGACAAAATATTGTATTTATTATATTATTTAATTATAATAATAATAATAATAATAAACATTGTTTACATTTAAATGGTTTTTATGGTGTTTTGTGTTTTTATTGGCTAAAATGTGCAATAATATATTCCAAAATGTTATTCATTCATTCATTCATTTTCTTTTCGGCTTAGTCTCTTTATTAATCTGGGGTCACCAGAGCGGAATAAACCCCAAACTTATCCAGCATATGTTTTACGCAGCGGATGCCCTTCCAGCTGCAACCCATCACTGGGAAACACCCATACACTCTCATTCATACATATACACTATGGACAATTTAGCTTACCCAATTCCCCTATAGCGCATGTGTTTGGACTGTGGGGGAAACCGGAGCACCCGGAGGAAACCCACGCGAACCCAGGGAGAACATGCAAACTCCACACAGAAATGCCAACTGACACAGCCAGGGCTCGAACCAGCGACCTTCTTGCTGTGAGACGATTGTGCTGCCCACTGCGCCACCGTTTTGCCCGTGCAATCATATATTCCAAATTATTAATTTATGCATTTTTAAATATTAATTTATACATGCATCAATCTTAATTTCCTATTAATTCCTAATCTTATTAATGATATAATATTATCTTACATTAATACAAAATATTGTATTATTATTTATATTATTGAATTATAAAATTATAATTATTATTATTAGTAATATTTTATTGCTTAAAATTTGCAAGAATATATTTCAGAATATTAATTCATGCATTAATTATTAATTTATACATACATACATACATAGTATATTCCTATTAATTCCTAATCTAATTAATATTATAGTATTATCTTACATTAATTCACAATATTTTATCATTATGTATATTATTTAATTATACAATTATTATTATTATTATTATTATAAATTATAATATTGATAATATTAATAATAAAGATTGTTTATATTTATATGGTTTTATATGGTATTTTGTGTTTTTATTGCCTAAAATATGCATTTTAAATATTAGTTTATACATACATAAATATTAATTCTTATTAATTCTTAATCTAATTAACAATATAGTATTATCTTACAGTAATACAAAATATTGTATTATTATTTATATGATTTAATTATGATATTATTATTATTGGGCAACCCAGTGGCGCAGTGGGTAGTGCTGTTGCCTCACAGCAAGAACGTCGCTGGGTCGTAGGTTCGAACCTCGGCTGGGCTGGGTCAGTTGGCGTTTCTGTGTGGAGTTTGCATGTTCTCCCTGGGTTCGCGTGGGTTTCCTCCGGGTGCTCCGGTTTCCCCCACAGTCCAAAGACATGCAGTACAGGTGAATTGGGTAAGCTAAATTGTCCATAGTGTATGAGTGTGAATGTGTGTGTGGAAGTTCCCAGAGATGGGTTGCGGCTGGAAGGGCATCCGCTGCGTAAAATCGTGCTGGATAAGTTGGCGGTTCATTCCGCTGTGGCGACCCCGCAAGGGACAAAGCCGACAAGAAAATGAATGAATGAATGAATTATTATTATTAATAATAATAAAGATTGTTTACATTTATATGGTTTCTATGGTGTTTAGAGTTTTTATTGACTAAAATATGCAATAATATATTTCAGAATATTAATTTATGCATTTTTAAATATTATATTATACAGAAATATTAATTTCCTATTCATTCTTAATCTAGTTAATGTAAGTATTATCTTGCATTAATTCTGAATATTTTATTATTATTATTCATTCATTCATTTTCTTTTCGGCTTAGTCCCTTTATTAATCAGGGGTCGCCACAGCAGAATGAACCGCCAACTTATCCAGCATACTGTATGTTTTATGCAGCAGATGCCCTTCTAGCTGTAACCCATCACTGTAAAACGTCCATACACTCTCATTCACACACATACACACACCACGGACAATTTAGCTTACCCAATTCCCCTATAGCGCATGTGTTTGGACTGTGGGGGAAACCGGAGCACCCGGAGGAAACCCACGCCAACACGGGGAGAACATGCAAACTCCACACAGAATGCCAACTGACCCAGCCGAGACTCGAACCAGCAAACTTCTTGCTGTGAGGCGATTGTGCTACCCACTGCGCCACCATGACGCCCATTTTATTATTATTTATATTCATTATTTATATTATTATAAAATTATTATTATTATTATTATATGTAAATCAGTTTTAATGTTTTGAGTTATTGATAGTGTTTTGTGTATTGTTTAATACCAGATAAATTGTGTGATAATAAATAGTTTTTTGTATTCAACCTTTGGTTGTTGTTGTTGTTTGTAATTTAAATTTGTAAGATATATGAGCTTATGTTTTTTTTTGTGCTTAAATGTGATCATTTAAATCTGTTTTTTTGTTTATTTTTATTATAATTTGTGAAATCTACATTAAAAACACAGGAGAACAGTCCACAACCTCAGGTGGAATCGTCCAGTGATCATTCACCTTACACCTATCAGCAGGCCAAGTGATGAACAGGTACACACACACACACACGGGCAGTCATAAAATAGCTGTGTTATGCTGCGTTCACACAAGACGCGGAAGAAGCGTGACGCGCAAGTGATTTACATGTTAAGTCAATGCAAAGACACGAATAGACATCCTGCGTCGCGATACGCTCGAATGAGATGGCGCGAATGACGTGATTCGCACGAATGGAGCGGCGCGAGTTGAGCGTTTTGTGCGATTGACGCGCGCATCGCATGAATCGCTCAAGTTACAAAATCTGAACTTTAGCGAACATTCGTGCCGCGTTAACC
The DNA here is from genome assembly GCA_903798195.1 of Danio kyathit. Lineage (NCBI taxonomy): Eukaryota > Metazoa > Chordata > Actinopteri > Cypriniformes > Danionidae > Danio > Danio kyathit. The sequence continues at coordinate 63,548,143 of LR812527.1, forward strand.
AATTACGAGCTTTCTCTTGTAAGGGTGTGATTATTACGTAGCGCCTGTTGTTGGTCTCCCGAGGAAAATCCCCCTGCCGTCATCGGACAACAGTTTATCAAACTGGGCTCGGCTCAGTTGGAAGCACCGCTGAAAGCCTCCATCATCCAGGAATAGTTTCTGGAGGAGTTGATGAACTCACAGAGCTGGGTGCATCTCAGAATGCATCTAGTGGACTCATACATGGCTCCAAATGTATCGACGCTGTTTTTCAGCCTTCCTAAAGCACATAAACACAGCTGTTCTCTCAATAAATTCCATAATAGCCATCTAGCAACGAAACTAGAGTCACCGGACAGACAGAAGCCCTGCCCATCATGCGAATCTGCGTCTATTGCTCAGTGAATTTGACGTGCAAACGAAGCGGATTTGACGCACGAATGAATCGAGTAAACTCAAAATGTCCACGCATCTATTTACGCGTGAATAGCGCGATTTATCCGCACACATCGCGTCTGGTGTGAACACAGCATTATGGTTACTTGCTGGAGTGACTATGAGTTCCACAAGGGGGCGCTCCCTCCGTTCACCTCTCCTCTATTGTCATAACATTCGCATACATGCCATCAAACATGTGGGTGAAGGAAGAATTAGCCCACCTGTGAATTTTGATTAATTTTTCCAAATATTTCACAAGTGATGTTTAACAGACCAGGGTTTTTTCACAATATATCCTTTAGTGTTTATTTAATATATACATTTTTTAAGATCAATATTATCTCCCCTGTTAAGATTTTGTTCTATCCAAGTTTTAGAAACAATGAATAATAACTCGACTTCTAGTTGATCATTTGGTATCAGAAGTGGCTTATATGAAAGGCAAAGGCCTCTAAATTACGCTTATTTGACCACAATAAAATATGATCATGCCTTGATTTTAAATGATTTCATTAGGACAGTAAGGTCTGACTTAGCTTAGACAAAAGTCTTGTCACTGAACAGAAATAATGTCCAGTATAGAATATAAAGTCATGCTGCAGTGAAAACAGAATGAATATTGTGTCTGACTCCATCATGAGCTTGGAGGACTGCATCCATACATCTCTGCAGTAACTTATTAATAAAGTAATCTGGAATGGCAGAGAAAGCGTTCTTGCAGGACTCCCAGAGTTCATCAAGATCCTTTGGATTCATCTTCAATGCCTCCTCCTTCATCTTACCCCAGAAATACTCAATAATGTTCATGTCTGGTGACTGGGCTGGCCAATCCTGGAGCACCTTGACCTTCTTTGCTTTCAGGAGCTTTGATGTGGAGGCTGAAGTATGAGAAGGAGCGCTATCCTGCTGAAGAATTCTCCCTCTCCTGTGGTTTGTAATGTAATGGGCAGCACCAATGTCTTGATACCTCAGACTGTTGATGTTGCCATTCACTCTGCAGATCTCTCGCACACCCCCATACTGAATGTAACCCCAAACCATGATTTTTCCACCAAACTTGACTGATTTCTGTGAGAATCTTGAGTCAATGTGGGTTCCAGTAGGTCTTCTGCAGTATTTGTGATGATTGGGAGGCAGTTCAACAGATGATTCATCAGAAAAAATCAACTAGAAGTCAAGTTATTTTTTGTTGCTCTTACAAATAGGATTGACAACAAGACTTTTATCAGGTAGTGTATTATAACAAAGGGTTGATTGTTTGTTTGTTTGTAGGGTCTCGTTGGTGACTGAGAGAGAAGGAGACGACTGCTAAATCAACAACAGCTTCCTTTGAAGAACCGGCTCTACCGATGAATCAACATTTTGCACAGGTTCTACGATGAGTTCCTCGGTTTTATAACAAAACTACTTTGACTATTTTTGGTATAAGTTCCATTAGGTGCAAATCAAGGATTCATTTCATCAGAGGATGCTAACAAAGAGGAAAACAAAAAGCAAATGAGAAATGGGAAGAAAAAAACCAAGAAGTTTTATTTTAATAAGGAAACAACGCTTATTTTTTACCAAGGATGGTCACATAGATGCAGGAACCTTATCATGCGACTCAAATGTGCATGGAGATCTTATTTTTATTATGATTTCAGATTTGTGTTTTTGTTTTCTCTCTCTCTCTCTCTCTCTCTTCTTTTGTACTGAAACTGATGTTTGTTTTTAGAGATTTATCAGCCGGACATCCTGAGATAGATGCATTTGTGCTTGCGGTGTGAGTGTTGTTGGTGTGTGTGTGTGTGTTTTTTTTCTTTTTCTGTTGTGTGCTTCATCTTCGGTCTGACCGATCTGTCCGTCTTATACGATTTGCCTTAAAACTCTTTCCCGTACAGTAGCCGAAGACTACTGCCTTGTAAATCAGCTGAATAGGGCTTTTCTAGCATCTCGCAAAAGCAAAATTTAGCCGCTGCGCTTGGATTTCGGTGTTTTATTTTATTTTATTGTGCTTTTTCTGAATCTTTTTTAGAGTACAAACCGTTTTGAGTGACACCCTTGATGATGGAGTTTTTCATAGGATTTAATGTTTTTATAATCAGAGGCGACGATCCTTTGGTTGTTTGAATGTGGTAGAAATTCTGCTGAATGATCACATTTTTGATAATTGCCTTTTATTTTGGTTTTCGTTTTAAAAGAATCGGTGTTGTAGTTTAGATTTAGATCAACTTGTGTGGGAGGAGCTTTGACTTGTATGCTAATTAAGGGGTGGGGTGCTAATTGAGGGCGTGGCCGCACATACATATATAAAAAGTTGGATTCGTGAATCTCCCGTGACATTTTTCAGCAGCGGGGAGAGGTGAACGTGTAGAATTTTAGTGCTCGTTTATTATAGCAGGCAAACAAATCTCGGCACTTTCAAGTTTACTTCACCAAAGACAGTCAGCGAATTGGATGGTGCGGATTAAATGTCAGTTTTTTTTTTCTATCAAGGTGGGAGAGTCTCTCTGAGACTTTTTAAACAGACTAGATTGCGGTCCTGGAGAATGTGCCTTCTTTGTACATATGCATTCAGCTGTCTTTAGTTGTCGAGGAGCGGACACCGATAGCGTGAAGGACGATTCGGATCCAGCAAGTGCCACAAGCTAAACGCAAAACATCACTACAGAGCGGAGACAACTGAAACTAAAACGCGGAACGAGGACAGGTTGAAATGACGGCTCTGTTGCAAAACCCTTGTGAGCTGCCTAGGTAGGGAGCTGCCTTCTAAGGGAGCATTAACTCACCTGAAATGATTTCCATGGATTATACAGACAGACTTATGCATTGGAAATTTATTAGAAATGACTTAAGCGGTAGATTCATAAACTGGTTGAATTTTTTAAGGGGCTGTTCACAAACAATCTCTTTACTGAGATTTATTGATCATTTTACTAAAGAGTCTTTGTCTGTGTGTGGCTGTGAGTGAATGAAATGGGCTGTTGTCTAATCAGTCCCTCCAGGATTTGGGAGGTCAAGGGTTCTTGAGAAATTGTACATGTTTTTTGTGTATTTTCAAGGCAAGTTTATTTATATAGCACATTTGGTAATTCAAAGTGCTTTACAAACATAAGAATAAATAAGCATGATATAGAGAATAATAATAATAATAATTGAGAATCATTATAGAAATAAGTCGGCGCGACAGCGGTTACCACTGTCGCCTCACAGCAAGAAGATTGCTGGTTTGAGTCCCGACTGGATTTCTGTGTGGAGTTTGCATGTCCTCTTTGTTTCATCGGGTTTCCTCCGGGTGCTCCGGTTTCCCCCACAGTCCAAACACATGCACTATAGAGGAATTGAATAAACTAAATTGGCCGTAGTGTGTGTGAATGAGAGTGTATGTGTGTTTCCCAGTACTGGGTTGCGGCAGGAAGAGCATCCGCTGTGTAAAACATATGCTGGAATAGTTCACGGTTCATTCCGCTGTGGCGACCCCTGAAATAGAGACTAAGCCGAATTAATAAAAATTAATTATAGAAATAAAATATAAAGAATAAAAATGGTTAAAAACAGGTTAAAAATGTGTTCTGACAGCAAAACACAAGAAACGAAGCATATCATGGCCTACGGTTTGAGAAAAGACATCACAAAATCAGTCATTTTAGGCTGCAAATATAAGACAATATTCCTTATAAATCATGGAGGCGCTGAGTAACTGTTGATTAATTGTGATATGGTGCTGTAATGCGCTTAAAACCTGCTGGAACTACATACTACATACAATACATACAATAAGGAATAAATATTTAGTCAATAAATATTTAACAATATTTATTATGAACAGAATTTCTTTTTAAAAATTGATAATAAAAAAAATTGACGGTAGTGTATAAACTGTAAAATATTATATAATCAATTAGCCCTCACAACATATGTTTTTAGTTTATTGTAACTTGTTAAACTAAGTTAATCATGTTCTAACTTAATTTTATAAGCTATGCAAGCTGTTTTAAGTCAGTTTAACATAATATAAGTTCAATGGACTCATAAGGTTTATTTTTGGCTTTTTTGCCTTTATTATTGAGGACAGTAATTAGACAAGAAGCGGAGTGGGAGAGGGGAGTAGGGTCAGGAAATGTCCTCGAGCTGGGATTTGAACTCGGGACGCCCTGAAGTGATATCGCACCATATGTCGGCGCACTAACCACTAGGCTATTGTGCTGACACGAAATAATATTTGGAGATTATTCGATTTATAAGAAGATTATGCGTTCATAAGAAAATAACGACACTTTAAAGTGCTCATTAGCCAATCAGAATCAAGCGTTCAATATCTCCGTAGAATATCTGCATTCTATAAGTGACTTTGGAGCTTAAAGGGCACACGAAATCAAAGCGTCTGGTTTCAATTCAGAATTAGGAATTTAAAAAAAAAATTCCAAACTTTGGCTTTGCATGTCAGAATTTTGACTTTTCCGAATTCTGAATTTACACGTCAGAAGTTCCAATTAAAAATATTGACTTTTTTTTCTCAAAATTTTGGGTTTTTACAAGTCATAATTTTTATTCCATGTCAAAATTTTAATTGTTTTCTCAAAATTCTTCTTCCAATTGGGAATTTAAAAAAGGTTTTCTCATAATTTAGATTTTTTTGTATTTCAGAATTTTGACTTGTCGATATTCTGAATTTACATGTCGGAATTTTATTTATCTGTTTATATTATTATTTTTAATATTACTTTATTTTATAAAGCTTTTTTTTTTTTTCAAAATTTGGTATTTTACGTGTCAGAATTTTTAATTTGCATGTCAAAATTCTAATTGTTTTCTCAGAATTCTGATTCCAGTTCAAAATTTTGGCTTTTTCTCAGAATGTAGATTTTGTGCGTCATAATTTTGATTTATCAAAATTCTGAGTTTACATTTTTTTCCCCGAATTTTGATTTCTAAGTAGTTTGATTTTGTCATTTTGAACTTTTTCTCATAATTTTGATTTGTGTGTCAGAATTTTAAATAGACGTAATTCTGAGTTTACATGAGGGAATTTTGACTTTTCAGAATTTTGAGTTGCATAAGAAAATAACGACACTTTAAAATGCTCATTAGCCAATCAGAATCAAGCGTTCAATATCTTCGTAGAATACCTGCATTCTATAAGTGTCTTTGGAGCTTAAAGGGCACACGAAATCAAAACTAACTATATTGATTTTGTCAGCTCACATTGCTAGTTTTGTTGTGAACAATTCATCTGTGCACGTCATTAAGAAAATAATGTAATCTTAAACTGAAATCTGAAGACGCATTTCCAATTTGTTTTCAGTTAAATTCTCAGATTAGGTCTGAGGTGGTGGGCGTGGCTAACATACTTAACCACGAAAAAAAACAAGCCACGCCCACTGTTTTCTCATTTAATATTCAGTTTCTTTAGAGACTGCGTCACAATACAAAATGGTCACAGCTTCCGGTTCATGCAGACTTTAAAAAAAATACACCAATTCCAGCAGCTCACTGGGTCTTGCAGCGCAGCCTTTGAAAGTAAAATCGCATCTCTTAAAGGAACAGGTTTTTATTTTATTCTCACCTCATGATATACTTTAGTAAGTAAGGCTTTATTGATTAATTTGTCTTCCAAAAGACTGTGTTTTTTGACCTGGTGGTCTTGTCGACCGGTTATCTACCTCAGAGTTTTGTTGTCCTCTGTTTTGATTGGTCGGGCTCGCAGGTTCAGCCCGCCCCTCCAGACCAAACGGCGGCTCAGGAGCTGTCCACGTACACTTGATTTTCTTTCAGGTTTCATTTTCTTCTTTTTAAGACACTTCGATCCTCTTTTTATTTCTTCTTCTTCTACAAACAAAAGGTTTTTATTATTATCGCTGTAAGGAAAGTTGTGCGTTGAACGTATCGTTTTAGTGTCGTTTTGCATTCAGATTCATGGTTTCAAAAGCAAAAAAAAAAAACAAAAAAAAATGCTGCTTTTCATCACAAGATATTCCGGTAGACTGTAGATGGTAGATCAGAAAGTGCGTGAGAGAGAACGAATGAGAAAGAGCGATGCTGAAAGTTGCAGTTTTCCAGAGACATCACTGCTGTGTGGAAGTCTGCTTTTGTCTTGGGATATAAATACAATAGATTAGGTCATTGCAATACACTTAATCTCACTATTCGGATTTTCTTGTGTGAGTTGTTAGTTTAGATCTCAAAAAATGTTAACTGTGTAACTCCAAATGTTTTCCATGTTGGAATTCTGAGTTTAGATATCAGAATTTTGCTAATGTCCAATTCGCCGTGTTGGTGTGGGTTTCCTCCAGGTGCTCCTGTTTCCTCCACAGTCCAAACAGATGCGCTATAGGGGAATTGGATAAACTACATTGGTCGTAGTGTATAAGTGTGAATGGGTGTGTATGGGTGTTTCCCAGTACTGGGTTGCAGCTGGAAGGGCATCCACTGTGTAAAACATATGCTGGAATAGTTGGCGGTTCATTCCGCTGTGGCGACTGAGGGACTACGCTGAAGGAAAATGAATGAATGAATGATTCCAATTTAGGATTCAGACTTTTTTTTCCTCATAATTTAGATTTTTACATTTTAGACTTCTCTGAATTCTGAGATTACATGTCAGAATTAATTTATTTGATTATATTGTTTCATAATTCTGGTTTCAATTCTGAATTTTGACCTTTTTTCCCCAAAAATGTTGGTTCAGCGTGTCAGAATTTTGACTTTTCAGAATTCTGAATTGACATGTCGGGATTTTGATTGCTTTCTCAGAATTCTGATTCCGATTCATAATTTTGAATTTCTCGTCATTTTGGTTATGTGCATCAGATTTTTGACTTACGTGTTGAAATTACGTGTTGAAATTTTGATTCATTTTTTTTCCTCTGAATTCTGATTCCGATTCATAATTTTTACTTTTCTTCTCAGAATTTTGATTGTTTTCTCAGAATTCTGCTTCCTATTTTGAATTTAGATTATTTATTTTTGATTTTGTTTTTTTTTTTAGATTTCTGATTCCAATTCGTAATTTAGATTATGCGCATCAGACTTATGACTTTTTTATAAACTTTTTCTCCATTTTCTGATTTCAATTCGTAATTTTGATTTCTTTCCTCACAAATTGATTTTGTGCGTCAGAATTTTGACTTGTCGGAATTCGTAGTATACATGTCAGAATTTACTTTTATTATTATTTATTTATTTTTTTTAATTCTGCTTCCAATTAAAAAAATTTGACTTTTTTTTTTCTCAAAATTTTTTTACGTGTCAGAATTTTTAATTTACATGTCAAAATTGTAATTGTTTTCTCAGAATTCTAGTTCCAGTTTTAAATGTTGGCTTTTTTCAGAATTTAGATTTTGTGCGTCAGAATTTTGATTCCAGTTTGAAATTTTGGCTTTTTTTTTTTTGAGAGTTTAAATTTAAAATTCTTAGTTTACATGTCAGATTTTTAATTTTGTTATCCAGAATTCGTCATTTTGATCGCATAATTTTGACTTTATTTCTCATAGTTTTGGTTTTGAGCATTATAGTTTCTGAATTCTGAGTATACGTGTCGGAATTTTGATTATTTCTTCAGAATTTTGGTTGCAGTTCGGAATTTAGATATATAGATATTTGATTTTGCATGTCAGAATTTATATTATTTATTTCCAATTTAGACTTTTTTTTTTGTCAATTTTGTTCAGATGTCTGAATTTTTATTGTTTTTCTCAGAATTCTGCTTCCAGTTGTGAGTTTAGTTTAGTTAATTTAGTCAGAATATTGATAGGGGCGACACGCTGGCTCAGTGGTTAGCACTGTGGCCTCACAGCAAAAAGGTCGCTGGTTTGAGTCCTGACTGGGTCAGTTGGCATTTCTATGTGGAGTTTGCATGTTCTCCCCGTGTTGGTGTGGGTTTCCTCCGGGTGCTCCGGTTTCCCCCACAGTCCAAACTCATGCGCTATAGGTGAACCGAATAAGCTAAGTTGGCCGTAGTGTATGAGTGTGAATGTGAGCATGTATGGATGTTTCCCAGTACTGGTTTGCAGCTAGAACGGCATCCGCTGCGTAAAACATATGCTGGAATAGTTGCCGGTTCATTTCACCACATTAAAAAAAAGCTGAATTCTGAGGAAAATTATTTCTTTGCAACTTTTTTTTGTGAGATTTGTTATTGCAATGGCCTTTTTCATCCCATGGCAAAACCAACCTTCAGTACTTTTGCTTTCAGAGCGAGTCCAGGCAGACTCTTAGCAGCGTAATCCGTGGTGCTCTGCTCACAGCCGAGCCGAGAGAGTGTGTGTGCGCGAGCGTGTGTGTGTGTTTCTGTGGAGTTCTTGTGTGGGTCATGCTGCTAGTAACATCACGAATCCGAAGTGCCAATCTGTGTCTGGGTCAAAGAGTTGGAAAAGAGTTGTTGTGCAGAGAGAAATTGCTCATGAGTATGAAAAAAAATAAGAAAATCATGTACTAGACAGCCATTAAGTTATATGAGAAAAAAAGTAATAATTTATGAAGAGAGACGTTTTGTACAGACTGTTTGAGAAAAATCAAAACAATAAAAAGATTTTGATAGAGATATCTATATGAGAGTTGCTTTTGTAATTTCTTTCTGGTGTGCCACACGCTCGCCAGTGGCATCTTGTACGTTCGGTTCATCAGAAACCTTCCTCTGTCATTTTCTCTTTTGTTTTCTAGAGTGTTTGTTGTTTGTTTAAGCCAAAAAAAAGCTTCTTTTTTTCTCCCTTTTGTTTTTTCTGTAGATTGTTAATTAAGCTTTATTTCTGTTCATTTCTTTGAGAACTTTTGAATAAAAACACATTTTGTTTCATTCATGTGGCGTCATTTATTCACGATTCATCTGACGGGGAATCCATTCAGTTCATCCTTATTTCTCTAGCGCTTCTGCAATGTGGATTGTGTCGAGCAGCTTAACGTAGAAGTTCTAGTAAACTGAAACTGTGTTTTACGTCCCGACTAGTGTAGGGTTGGTGGGAGCAATAACAAAGTATAAATTAAATGTAGAAATATTACATTTAGGGTTTTCCCCTTCTCCTGTTCCAGCTCAAAATAACCACAACAAGGCTGTGTCCGAAATCACCTACTACTCAGTAGGTACGGCATTTGAATTTAAACATGCTACTCGACCATTAGAAAAGTGCGTTCTGTCGACGCCAGTGGTGTAGTGGTTAGTGCATCGACACATGCACTCCGGTGTTCACGGCGACCCGAGTTCGATTCCGCCTTGCGGTCCTATGCCGATCCTTCCTCTCTCTCTGCTCTCCATTCTTTCCTGTCAATACTCTCTACTGTCCTATCAAATAAAGGTGAAAACCCCTAAAAAACTAATAATAATAATAGAAAAGTGCGTTCGATACAGTATGAATGCGAGTAGTATGAATGGAACTCAGATGTACTACAACCGACATTTTGCCATGATCACATGACCTACCCGCGTCAGTTGCGTCGCGTCCATCTGATCCGCACTTCAGAATCTCGCCGGAAATAGTAGGTCATCCCGGTACTACTAGAATTCGGACATACTACTCTGCTCGCATACTGATTTTAGCATACTATATAGCAGTGTTTCCTCTAGGATTTTTTCCAGCAGTGGCGGCAGGACTTTTTTTACACAGATCTGCCAACTATTTCAAAGACAAATATTACACGCAGTATAACAAGTCGAGATAGCATTCATGTAATACGAGCATGCGAATCTCTTTGCTTGGGCGCCGATTTCCTCTGTTCGAGCACAGAACTTCTTGCACGCACTCAAATTTACACGTTCAAGTGCAGATCTTCTTGTGCGCTCTCCAGTAAGCGCTGCTGAAGTGCGATTTAGTGCGTTTTTGTGCGTTTTCCGACATTAACGCGTCCTGAAGTAAAGTGAAACGGCATTAAACTCCAGCAAGATAAAGTCATTGTATGCAGAGCCATTGACCTTTATAAATAAAGTATACTTATGGAAACTGTGTTCATCTTAACTGAAAGCTACGCGGTGTTTGCTAGACTCACGCACCTGTCAGTCAGTCTGTCAGAGAGTCAGTCAGCATGTCACCTTGAACAAATAGCGCACAGCACTACTACGGTTACAGAAAAGTTTGTGCGGTTTACCTCTAATATGTTTTGGTGCGATTATAATCCACTATAAAAAACACGACTAAATGTTTTAAAAAAGAAGCTGTAATGTAGCCGTGGCGGGATGGATTTTGGCGTGGCGGCCCGCCACGAATGAATGAATGTAGCGGAAACCTTGCTATATAGTATGGAAGTATGCGTTTTCGGACGCAGCCCAGGTATTTAGCAAGGAATAACAATGTTTATTTTCAAACTATGGCCCCGTTTACACTGTCAGGTCTTGATGCCTAATTCTGATGTGTTGCCTATGTCTGATTTTTGTGCCTGTCCGTTTATACGTTCTTTAATTGTGTCCCATATCCGATTCATGTGTTTACACTTGCTATGCAATTTACGACGTTGCACGTGCGTAAAGGCGGGATCTAGCATCTGCACCACACTAGCCACGATGGAAGAAACTGTCTTGCTTTTAGCTCTGCGAAATATGCGAAGTTCACCCAACTTTAAAATGATTTTGAGGCGGAGGAGGAGGAGGAGGGAAAGGGCCGTCATCACAGCTTGCGCCTATGGTTTATATATGGTGTCCTCCACTGACTCATCTCCCCACAGAGCAAGAAGGAATGTAACTTCTGCCGTCGACCACTGACCACTTTCCTCCTCCATGTTTCCTCTGTTGTTGTTGTTTACCGTGTCGGCGTCTCCACACACGCTCTTCCTTCTACGTCATTTAACCATGGAGAAGTACCACATTGTCGCATGTTTAATGACGTACAAAACTAAACGCCTCAATAAATCCGATCAGCCTCTTTACATGATAGTCGCATTGTCACACATCAGATTTATATCTGATTTATTTCCACATATGACGGAGGCCTGAAACCGATCTCTGAATATCCGATGCATGCGTTTCTTACGTGTTTACACGGTCATAGAACAGATCCGATCTGTCTCACATACAGTATAAGCAAAGAATCTGAAACCAGTCACATTTAACTAGCAGTGTGAACGGGGCTTAAAGTTCTCAGACGCATTTCTTTGAAAGGAAATCCAGGCCAAAATAATAAAGAAAAAGACAGCTAACTTAAAGACAGGGAAATAATGCCTAACTTACCTGCTAAAATAAAGAACCCCAAATAAAATTACAACAAACTTCCCTGTCTCCCTCACTACCACAAACCAGGAGAAAACGGGATTTCAAATGAAATGGCGATTCCTGACCTACTGCTTCAATTCTCCAACAAAAAAAATAGTGCAATATAAGTAAAAACAAAACACAGGCTTGAATGAAATACGGCGAGCAGTTAGAAAACACTTCGTAAACTAACAAAATGGGTCACAGTCAGGGCCGGATTAACCAATGGGCATTATGGGCACAAGCCCAGGGGCCCGTGCGCACTTGGGGCCCCTGCGAGGGGGGGGGAAATGCTGATTTTGGAGTGTCTATTTAGGCTATAGCGCACCTCGTTGTAATAAGCTAGTTAAGTGCTTCCCGCCAGCGCCGTTTGATCGACAGAGTCAACATAACTAAAGAGCGCGGCAGACCGCAGGTGGGAGTGGCGGAGCTCGTAAAGAGTATGGAAACGTGTTTTGAGGCGATCGATCATGAACTTTGTTCGAATCCAGCGACTGATGAACACGTTCTTCTCTCTCCACCCCCCCCCCCCCCACCCCCCATTACATAGCAGATTGGAAATACATTTATTTTCAATAGAAAGGAAATGTTTTTGTTTAAAAATTTAAATAAAGTATATAAAATATATAAAATGAGTCACAAGGTATTTAATAAGGATAATAATAATAATAATAAATGTTCTATAAACAATTATTTTCCACCTGGTGTTAAATGTAAGCGACATCTTAATATAATTAATCTGTTTACAATGTTAGTCGCCCTGCTTCACCCATATTCTCCAACCTCATGGAGAGAGAGAGACAGAAAAAGCCCCTGAAGAGGAGAGAGACAGGAGAGAACTGGTATAGTGTGTGTGATTTCGGATACATTCAGCTTTATAATCAAGTGCTTTTTGCCTACTCTTCTTCATCACGAGGGAGACATTAGGAATCATTAATAAGTGTGTGTATTATGGAGGACTCAGATTCATAGAACCGGATTGGAGAGGTGTTATATCCAAATCATATGCATTATAAGTTTGTAGAAGTTATACAATAAAAATACCCTTAAATATAAATGTTTAGTACTGCTTTAGTGAACTTGAACAAGTATATTAAAATCCATTAATTTTCACTAGTTATATTAGTATTTTTATCAAAGTGTGCTTTAAATGCTTTTAAAATCAGGTAAATCTTTGTAGACTATAAATATATGTACTATGTCATTTATTTAAAAAAATGTGGGCAAAATATTATAGATTAACTTTATTTTAAAAATATTATATTAATCTTATTTTTTAATTCAACTATAGAGGTGCAGTCTTTTATGGGGGCCTACAAGACATTGTGCCCAGGGGCCTCTGAATTCTTAATCCGGGCCTGGTCACAGTCATACAACACCAATGCAACGGATAACCTGGGGCAACTGCGACAACGACAACGGAGCTTTGCGAGAGAGAGAGAAAAACCTGCGCATGCTCCACAGCACGCAATACAACATCAGCTATTGCATCCAGATGCGTAAACACAATACAAATCTTTATATATAACATTTATATATATAATATAAATGAATAAATAATTATATTATGTCCTGCGACATAACATGTGTCTGTCCAGTTTTCAGAGTTTTAGTTCAGTTCAGTGTAGTTTAATTTTCACTGCTGAGAGTCCAAACACTGAAGAGCAAATCCATCGATGCGCTGCTCCACAAGTCCTGAACCAAGCAAGCCAGTGGCGACGGCAGCATTTAATGAACAAACTTCATCAACTGACGAAAGTGAAGGAAAACACCTCGAGAGAAACCAGGCTCAGTTTCTCCAGACCAGACCATTTCTCCTATGGCCAAACTTCTGTGCAGAGCTGCAGTCAAGGCGCCGGAGGCTGGAAAACGCTAAACGCCCAATCTGGAGAAGCTGCAGGTGTGAGTAAGGCACCAGTGGGTGTTCAGGCTAGAGGTCTGCATTACAACCGCAGAACCCGAGCAGATTTCTTACGGTGCGGGAATAAATTTTTTAATAAATTGTGGTGGCGGTCGGTAACTCTGGTGTGAACGTGAGCAGGCGGTCTAACAATACAGCACTCTAGAGTCTCGACGGTATTTCAGAACAGCATATTTGTGATTTCCTCATTATTATTGAGCACCTCTACAGCCAGTGCTCATGACTTTTACCGTGCATTCACACGAGGCTTCAGCGTCAACGCTTGACAGAGGGCGTGTCTGAAGTTGGGGCTGACGCGATCATCATAGCAGCGTCAGCCAATGAAATTAGTCAGCAATAGGCCACTGTCTGAGCTGGTGTATTTGCATACAGTGATCTGATTGGCTGACGCATCCGTCGGCACTTGAAAAGTTGAGAGTCCCAACTTCTGCAGCGAGCAACGCCTCTGAAGCGGCGCCGCCGGATCCACAATGCAGTTTGCCAACGGCTGACGTCACCCATTCAAAGTGAATGGGAAGCGTTGAAGCTGACGCCCCGTGTGAATGGGGCATTACACATGATGAACACATGACCAGTGCTTTCTGCATGTGTTTTTTTTTCTTGCATAGTCTGTGCCCGCATCATCTGTATAACCGTCCTCAGAGCGGGCTTTAATAAACATGGGAAAGCAAAGTGAAGATTCGCTGTCCTTCAGCTTGCATTAGAAAACGATCAGTTCACTACGCCCCATTCACACGGGGCGTCAGCTTCAACGCTTCCCGTTCACTTTGAAAGGGGGACTTTTCAAGTGCCGACGGAAGCGTCAGCCAATCAGATCGCTGTATGCAAATACACCAGCTCAGACAGTGGCCTATTGCTGACTAATTTCATTGGCTGACGCTGCTATGACGATCGCGTCAGCCTCAACTTCAGACACGCCCTCTGTCAAGAGTTGACGCTGAAGCCTCGTGTGAATGGGGCGAAAAGGAAACCCACATCAGGCAATTCTGATGTATGGGAGTCTTTTTCATGCGTCATAAATGCAAATGGAAAAAAATGACCCTTTGCTCGATGTAATAATACCTCAAAGTTTTACCCTTTAGCGGTCACAAGACTGGAACTTTAAGGCGGCACTCATTAGGGTTGGGCGATGTCGACCAATTTGGCGTCATATAATGTCTAATGTGAACGATGGCATCATCATCATAGGCGGCGGTGAATAAATTATTTATGAATAATTATAATGAATCATAACTAATTAATTATTTCTAGCCTACTGTTTCAACTACCTGACCCGCATGGTCTTTATTTTACCCAAAACCAGGGCCAGACGGAATCTGCGGACGTTTTTTGCTATTTCTGTGGTGAAAATCTGCGGATTTATGCGGAATTATTTTGGGAGTCTCATAACTAAAACCTTAATATGTGAAATAAAAAATAATGTCTTCACTTTTATTTAATGTTTACAATTCAAATCCAATAAGATTAACTTTATTTGGTAAACAAAGCAAGTCTCTCAGATAATATATCTACTAAAAGACAGAAAATATTACTGTACAAACTGCATTATAAATAAAGCCGATTTTCACATTAGTCAGTAATATTACTGAAATTAATTTAAAAACTGAATAAATATAAATGTACACAGATTTACACAAGTAAATAAACAGAATCAATGATGGGCTAAAAATCTGCAGAATTCTGCACGCGCAGATTCCGTGTGGGCTTACCCATAACTAGGCCCACACGGAATCTGCGCGCGCAGAATTCTGCAGATTTTCCACAGATTTTTTGCCCATCATTAATTCTGTTTATTTACTTAAAGTTAACTATTTACAGTTCATCTAATTGGATTTGCATTTTAAACATTAAATGCAAGTTAAAAAGATATTATTTTATTTAACATATTAAGGTTTTAGTTACAGTATGATACTCCTAAAATAATTCTGCATAAATCCACAGATTTTTACCAAAATTCTCAGCAGAAATAGCTAAAAAGCGTCCGCAGATTCCGTGTGGGCCTACCCATAACCAAATCATAAGTAAATAAAGGTAAGTTACACACAAATTACCACCTGTCAATCACTTTTTTCCTCAGGACTCTGGCATGAATAGGCAGAGTGATCTGTGTCATAATGGCGTCGACAAACTTGGTTGGTGAAAATGCGCACAACCAACAGGAACCAACCAACAGTGTCTGAGGTTTTCGCTAAAATGACTAAGTACAAGCGTGAAAGTGAAAGACTGAAGCAGTGTACTGACGCTGTGACACGTTACCTGATAGATTCAAAAGACAGAAGAGTCGTTAGAGACAAGATTAACTAAATATCACGTTTAACAACTACATGTATAGTGAGACGCCATCCAGCGGTACATCCTTGCCCAACCTACACTTTTATCTGTTATCTCTCTCTTTTGGTAGTGCCCAATTTTAACATGAGATTTTGGAAACAGATCTAAATTTAGCGGGAACAGTCGGGTCGGGTAGCAGGTGAACAAAGGCTGAATATACGGCGGGAGCGGTCGGGTGTGGAGACTCCTCTGTCACTGGGGCCTTACAGGAATCATGCTCTCCACTCCTCCATGACCACCACAGCATCTGGATAGGATACGGCCTGGTCCAGGATTATGGAGACCTCTAGAAGTCCTCTATAGTTGACAACATCTCCTCGTATGTCTTGTCCTTGAGATCCTCGAAGGTTGGCATCATCTCTTCACAGGTTTTGGATCACATCAATGATCTCTAGAGCACAATGTCTAGAGGTCCCAGGATGAGTATCCCCAGGTGGAAATAGAGAACAAAGAAAATAATTAGCGTAGCTGCTGTTCATAGTGTATATAAACAAGAGATGTTAAATATAAAGAGATAAAACATCTGACTGTATTCTCATTTGCATTCTTTTAGCAATTAATGCAACGTTTTGCATTAGAAATTATGTTGTCTAAAAACTGAAAAAAGCTGAGATTTGTGTAAAAGTTCAGTGCAAACTCTGCTATAATGATGAAGTATTACAATTCTGACAATAAATAAATATTTCAACAATCATTTTGTTCTGCACTTCAGGTTGTTTTCATGAGTGGTACAGCGCTCAGCATATATAAGTACACCCCACAAATCTCTCCTTTGAATTCATATTTTTAATAGGAAGCTCTACAATATTATATTTGTGCATATACATTAGATTAGTCAGTACTGAAGCCAAATCTGCAGCTTATCTAACAGAATTACTTACGATAACGGACTAAAATCTAGTACAGCCAAATTTATGTGTTATTTAAAAATATTAAATACAAATTTATTAAGAGGGAAAATGAAGAGAAGCAGAATTTTTTTTTAAAATTTAGCTGAAATTTTGTTAGTTGTAATTCTTTTTGCAATATCTTGCTTGAATTTAATTGTACTATCTTTCAATTTCTGAATATGTTTGGTGACAAAAATATTATTTTAATAAATATATGTGTTCAATAAATCTGTTTTGTTTAAATGCACCAACATTTATTGCCTATATTCACTGAGAAATGGAGAAAAATATTCATCTTCAAAATGGGCTGTACTCATTTATGCTGAGCACTGTGTGTTATTGTTTATCAGGAAATGATGTGTAGTTTCAATTTCACTGAAATGATTTGCATGCATAATATTTTAAATAAACAAATTTTGGCAATAAATAAAATTCAATAATAAAATATAAATAATAATAAAAATATCTCTGGTGAATTTTGACTTTGACTTTTGAAAGTTACTTTTATTCAACCAGAAAGTTTTGTTTTGACTGGAAATGACACAGGCTTCTCCCAAAAGAAAATAGGATGATGTACAAGATATACAAATTATTTCCCAGCTTTTATTTACATTTGAACAAAATGTGTCACGTCTAAAATCATTTAAAACTTTCTCAACAATCAACAGAAAAGCCTTTATTGGCTATTACAGCAATAAAATGCCTCCTATAACTGCTGAGCAGCTTTTGCATGTCTCCACTGCTATTTTTGCCCATTCATCTTTATTGATCTTTGACTCTTTCAGGTTAGAGGTCTCCTTGCTCACCTTGATCTTTAGCTACCTCCACAGATTCTCAATTGGATTCAAGTCAGGACTCTTGCTGGGCCACTTCAAAACGTTAATACATACAGTATATACCAGGGGTGCTCAACCCTATTACTGGCGATCGACCATCCTGCAGTTTTCAGTTGCAGCCCTTATCAAACACACCTGCCTGTAATTATCAAGTGCTCCTCACGTTCTAAATAATTGGTTCAGGTGTGTTTGATCAGGGTTGGAGCTGAAATCAGCTGGAAGGTCGATCGCCAGGAACAGGGTTGAGCACCCCTGGTATATACACTGTAAAACCCAACAGTCAACTTTATCAAATGAAATGAGTGTAGTTAACTCAAAATTGACTGAAAGTTAATTCTACTCATTTGAAAAGAGTTTTGAACTCGGTGTTGAAGGTAATGAGTTAATTAAATACCTCATTACTTCAACTTAAATGGAGTTCACAGTACTCATACAGTATAGATTAGTTTAACTCAAATGGTTTGCAGCAATCGGTTTCCTCAATGGGTTTGAGTTGCCTTAACTTATTGGGTTTTACAGTACTCAGTTGCTTTGAGTTCTCTTCATTTATCAGCTTTTACTGTGCTCAAATTGCTTTGTTTACTCAAATGGATTAAGTTCACAGTACTCAGTAGGATTAGTTTTTAAACTTAAATGGTTTCCTCAAATGGTTTGAGTTACCTTAACTTTTTGGGTTTTACAGTGCAGCATATAATCTGCAGTTCCTTACTTCCACCAGCAGGTGTCAGTGTCTCTTCATTACATAGACTCACCGGTCACTTTATTAGGTACACCTGTCCAACTGCTCGTTACCGCAAATTTGTAATCAGCCAATCACATGGCAGCAACTCAATGCATTCAGGCATGTAGACATGGTCAAAACGATCTACTGCAGTTCAAACCGAGCATCAGAATGGGGAAGAAAGGGGATTTAAGTGACTTTGAATGTGGCATGGCTGTTGGTGCCAGACGGGCTGATCTGAGTATTTCAGAAACTGCTGATCTACTGGGATTTTTACGCACAACCATCTCTAGGGTTTACAGAGAATGGTCTAAAACAGAGAAAATATCCAGTGAGCGGCAGTTCTGTGGGCGCAAATGCCTTGTTGATGCCAGAGGTCAGAGGAGAATGGCCAGACTAGTTCCAGCTGATAGAAAGGCAACAGTAACTCAAATAACCACTCGTTACAACTGAGGTCTGCAGAAGAACATCTCTGAACACACAACACGTCCTACTTTGGGGCGGATGGGCTACAGCAGCAGAACAGCTACAATGCAGGCTCACCAAAACTGGACAATAGAAGATTGGAGAAACATTGCCTGGTCTGATGAGTCTCCAATTCTGCTGCGACATTCGAATGGTAGAGCGTCAACAACATTAAAGCATAAATCCATCCTGCCTTGTATCAGTGGTTCAGGCTGGTGGTGGTGGTGTAATGGTGTGGGGAATATTTTCTTGGCACACTTTGGGCCCATTAGTACCAATTGAGCATGGTGTCAATGTTGCCCTTTATGACCACAGTGTACTCATCTTCTGATGGCTACTTCCAGCAGGATAACACATCATGTCATAAAGCGTGAATCATCTCAGACTGGTTTCTTGAACATGACAATAAATTCACTGTACTCAAATGGCCTCCACAGTCCCCAATCTCAATCCAATAGAGCATCTTTGGGATGTGGTGGAACGGGAGATTCACATCATGGATGTGCAGCCGACAAATCTGCAGCAACTGCATGATGCTATCATGTCAATATGGAGCAAAATCTCTGAGGAATATTTCCAGTGCCTTGTTGAATCTACACCATAAAGGATTACGACAGATCTAAAGGCTAAAGGGGGTCCAACCCAGTACTAGTAAGGTGTACCTAATAAAGTCGCCGGTGAGTGTTTTTTGTGTTATTTGTTTGTTTTAATATTATATTTGGACGTCTATTTTTGATGTCTGCTTTTTTTTATTGGTAACAAATTCTTAATAATGAGATATTTAAATATTTATTTTGGCTTCGTCCTTCAGATTAAATTAAACCACACTGAACTGAGCTAAACTGAACTGAACTTAAACACTGAAAACTGAACTGACACCGTTTCAATTTACTACAATCTCTATGTGAAGCTGCTTTGACACAATCTACATTGTATAAGCGCTAGAGAAATAAAGGTGAATTGAATAATGCAAGTCTTCCTATGATCAGTACAGGAGACACAAATGTCTATAATGAGCAATACTGCTGTGAACTGTGCCTGTAATTATTAGTCCTGCTAGTGAAATTGGATTTGAATAATAATCGTGATAAATGTGAAGGACTCTTTGAGTCTCTATAATTGTGCTGTTTGATGAGGAGCTTTCAGTAAATGTAGTTTGACAAGCGCTGAATTCATAAATGCGGCAATGGCGACATCTACAGGACCTGTTTGAGACACACAACAAATATTCAACTTGTTGGACTGATTTTTTTTTTCTGAGCAAAAAACAAACATTAAAGTAGATAAAAACACATATCGTATATATCATCATAATATATAATATGCTATCATATATATTTGTCATGATTTCCAGAAGGCCTTCACTAAAATATCATTTACCAAAACAAATAAATGATTATCAAATGAGAATCTTTTGATGACTCACAAAAAAGAATCACAATTTGACCGCAAATGAGTATGATCACTTATTGTTTTAATATGCACACAGCTCAAAATGGCTAGGTTGTGTTTGCTTGACACTCAGTTTTTGACATTTAATATTCTTTATGTTTGAAGAAACACGTTCATTTATTTTCCTTTATTCTGTTATGAGCAGTGTTTTGAGATGTGGTTGTTTATTTTTCTATTGCTGTCAGGGCCCTTTTTACTTCGAAGGATTGTTAGTATAAATTATAACAGATCATTATTAATATTAATAATAAATTACACACACACACACATACAGTTGAAGTCAGAATTATTAGCCCCGCTGAATTATTAGACCCCCTGTTTGTTTTCCCCAATTTCTGTTTAACGAAGAGAAGATTTTTTCAACACATTAATAAACATAATAGTTTTAATAACTCATTTCTAATAACTGATTTATTTTATCTTTGCCATGATGACAGTAAATAATATTTGACTCTTAAAGTGACATTTAAAGGCCTAACTAGGTTAATTAGGTTAACTAGGCAGGTTAGGGTAATTAGGCAAGTTATTGTATAATGATGGTTTGTTCTGTAGACAATCGAAAACAATAATATAGCTTAAAAGGGGGCTAATAATAATGACCTTAAAATGGTGTTTAAAAAATTAAAAACTGCTTTTATTCCAGTCGAAATAAAACAAATAAGACTTTCTCCAGAAGAAAAAATATTATCAGACATACTGTGAAAATTTCCTTGCTCTGTTAAACATCATTTTGGAAATATTAGAAAAAGAAGAAAAAAAAAATCAAAGGGCGGCTAATAATTCTGACTTCAACTGTATATATAAATATAAGTGTATATATATATTTTTATATTTCACACAACTGTAAAAAAAATGAGGGTTCCACACAATTCACACTTTTAACAAATTTATGTGGATTGAACATAAAAAAAATTAAGTTGTCCTTATGAAATCTTATGAATTGTGTCGTTTCAGCTCATTTTAAATAAGTAGTTTGAAGAAGCGAAAAAAAATATTTTTTGAGTGTATATATATATATATATATATATATATATATATATATATATATATGCACACCAATTTATTAGGTACACCTGTCCAACTGCTCAATAATGCAAATTTCTAATCCGCCAATCAAGCTGATAGAAAGGCAACAGTAACTCAAATAAGCACTCGTTACAACCGAGGTCTGCAGAAGAGCATCTCTGAACACACATGTCCATTCTTGAGGCGGATGGGCTACAGCAGCAGAAGCCCACACCGGGTCCCACTCCTGTCAGCTAAGAATAGGAAACTGAGGTTACAATTCACACAGACTCACCAAAATTGAACAATAGAAGATTGGAGAAACGTTGCCTGGTCTGATGAGTCTCCATTTCTGCTGCCACATTCGGATGGTCGGGTCAGAATTTGGCGTCAACAACATGAAAGCATGGATCCATCCTGCATTGTATCAGTGGTTCAGGCTGGTGGTGGTGGTGTAATGGTGTGGGGGATATTTTCTTGGCACACTTTGGGCCCATTAGTACCAATTGAGCATCGTGTCAACACCACAGCCTACCTTAGTATTGTTGCTGACCATGTCCATCACTTTATGACCACAGTGTACCCATCTTCTGATAGCTACTTCCAGCAGGATAACGCACCATGTCATAAAGCACCAATCATCTCAGACTGGTTTCTTGAACATGACAATGAGTTCACTGTACTCAAATGGCCTCCACAGTCCCCAGTTCTCAATCCAATAGAGCACTTTTGGGATGTGGTAGAAAGGGAGATTCGCATCATGGATGTGCAGCTGACAAATCTGCAGAAACTGTGTGATGCTATCATGTCAATATGGAGCAAAATCTCTGAGGAATATTTCCAGCAGCTTGCTGAATCTGTGCCACAAAGGATTAAGGCAGTTCTAAAGGCAAAAGGCAACCCAGAATATTCTTTATGTTTAGAAGCAAGGCCTTGTTCTAAGAATTATTCTTATTATAAATTATTCTTATTATTAATTATAAAAACTATATATTATTGTTGTCTAGAAACAAGGCTTTGTTCTAAAGAGTTTATTTATTAATATTTAGATTATTTATTTATTATTTAGATATTATTATTTATTAATATTAGATTTGTATGTATTATTTTTACACTAGCATGTTTCACTGAATGCCAGTGGAACATTATTTCTTTTTTTTACTTTATTTTCATAAACATTATTTGAAACATTAAAGCAGAGACTTTAACTAAAGGGATGGCTTGAGCTTTGACAAACAGATCAATGCAGTCATCAAATCCTGCTTTTTTCAGCTTCGACTCTTAAAAACAGTCAAACCTATTCTATCTAGAAAAAAAATTGAGAAAATAATTGATGCTTTTATTACCTCTAGGTTGGACTATTGTAGCTCACTATATTTTGGGATCAGTCAGACAACTCTATCCTGTTTACAGTTAGTTCAAAATGCTGCTGCAAGGCTTTTAACCAGTACCAAAAAACATGACCACATCACACCATACGCTCTTTGCACTGGTTGCCTGTGCACTATCGTGTCACTTTCTTCTCCTGGTCTTTAAATCACTAAATGGCTTGGCTCCTTCTTACCTGTCAGACCTCTTGACTGAACACTGGTCTGTCTCTTCGGTCATCAAACCAGAGGCTGTTATGCATCCTTAAGTCGAGGCTGAAAAGCAGAGCTGACCATGCTTTCGCAGTAGCTGGTGTAAGAGTCTAAATTTTCACATGCATTTGTTTATATGGCAAAACGTGTCTTTTTCTCCAAAGAAGGTCCATGCTGACTCCAAAGGCAGATGCTGATAAGATCAGGGCCTGGTGTGTGGACTTTGGGGGTTTTACGATGTGGTCACATGTTGATTAGTCAGTTTGAATGTGTCAGTATTTGGGCTTTGGTCACATGGTCAAGAAAGAGACAAAATAGCTGGTAAACTTTGTCTCTTTTCCTGATCTGCTCTTTTCTGGCTCTGCGCTTTTCCTGCATGCACTGTCTCTCTCCCACTCTCTCTCTCTATCTCTCCCTCTCTCTCTGGTATCTTTAAATTTACATTTAGCTGGGTACAATTTATATCATATGTTCATTCATTCATTCATTTTCTTGTCGGCTTTGTCCCTTGCGGGGTCGCCACAGTGGAATGAACCACCAACTTATCCAGCATGATTTTTTACGCAGCGGATGCCCTTCCAGCCGCAACCCATCTCTGGGAATTTCCACACACACACATTCACACTCATACACTACGGACAATTTAGCTTACCCAATTCACCTGTACTGCATGTCTTTGGACTGTGGGGGAAACCGGAGCACCCAGAGGAAACCCACGCGAACGCAGGGAGAACATGCAAACTCCACACAGAAATGCCAACTGACCCAGCCCAGCCGAGGTTCGAACCTGCGACCCAGCGACGTTCTTGCTGTGAGGCAACAGCACTACCTACTGCGCCACTGCGTTGCATATCATATGTTATCATTTCATATTTTATCATTTTATACAATTAGTTATAATTATATATATGAATTAGTTATTTTATAACTAATTCAGTTGTGACCATAGAAAATAATTGTCATTAAATCATCTCATTTTCAAGTATTTGTGAATTACTTTTGATTTAACATCAACACTTACTGTAATTGCTCCATATTGGAATACAATACAACCACACAATATCAACGCTCTCCCACATTTGAAGCTATTAATACTGCCCTTATTTCCATTTTGGTATGAGATTGCAGAAGAATGGTTTGACTAGAAATGTACAGTTTTTTACCATCATGCTGAGAACTTTCTAGTCGCTTGGCAGAACTACAGTTCAAACCCCTGTAGTTTAAACCCATTCTTACACTGGTCCTAGATTGTGATGCTCTGCCTGTCTGTATTAGATCGATATCATCTCTGTCTGTTTTTAAATCTAGGTTGACAACTTACCTCTTTAGTACGGCATTTTATCAGTGAGAATTGTTTGTTTTAGCTACAATTTTCTACCTTTCTCTGTTGTGATTTGTATTGTGCAGCACATTGGTCAACCTTTGATTGTGTTTAATAGTGCTATATAAATTAAATTGACATTAACATTGACTTTACAGTCATTTAAATTTGAATGCCTGTCAAAGCACTTTATTAAATGACATTTTTACAGACACCAAACACGCCAGTACACTGATAATCCGTGTCAATAATAGCTGTTTCCATCCACCTATTTTTATGTGCATTTTGGAGATGCATGCGCATAAAAACCTGTTGATGCAAACGCCATGATGCGCATACATTTTGAAAATGCGCATTAAAAACATATGCGCATAACTGAGTAGGATAAACCTTTTATTCGATAAGAAAAGATGCGCATGAACTACGATGGAAACACGTTTATCGCACAAATTCCAGTGTGCGCATTTAAAAAAGGTCATGTGATTTTGTTATAAGAGATCATGTGATCATAAACATGTGTGTAAATGGACAAACCAGCAGGCTGAGCACATCTGAAACCATCTGAAATGTTGATTTCGTCATTCTCAAACGCCTAAACCATTTCAGTATTAGTGCTATTATGTTATTAATGACCTCCAGAATCAAGAGCGTCTGTGCTCCGCGTCTGACACCTTCAAACGCCACCGCGCGTTCACTGCGTGTCAGGATTGCCTTCCGAGGCGCAAGTCATTTATTAGAGGAAGAAAAGATTGACGCAGCTTCTCCTACTGCAGCAAATTCAGTTTTTACTGTTGATATTTGGCTTTTGGTTGATATTTCGCTTTTGACTCGTTTAAAACGCAGCTTTAAGATATCTTGTACAAAAGGAAGTCTATATTTATTCAATCATGGTATGACACTGGAATATTTACAGTCAGTCAATTACTTGATGAACTTGGATTGCTTTTGTCATACTCAGATTTGCTTAAAAAATATAAAGTTCCTGTAAAACCAAAAGACTATGCTGTTATTTTTGGTGCAATACCAGGTAAAGTTGTATCACTGTTGAGTAATTCCATATACAATGTGGACCAACAGCCAAAGATAAATGATGATATATTTATTGGTGATATTAACATTGTTAAAGATAAATGTGGTAGTAGATATATTACAAATGTATTTAAAAAAAGAATCATATACCATCTTCAACAGCCTTCAGCTCATCTAAATTTGGAAAATTGAAAGTATGGTTACTAACAAATAAATTCTTTATAAGTAATAAAGTAAGACAGGTATATGTTTTAAAATTTAACACAGAATTTATCCTGTAAAAGAGTTATTTGAACGGTTTGAAGTTGATAGAGAAAACTCTTGCGATTTTTGTGGTATTGTTAAAGAATCTGTCACTCATCTGTTTTTTTTTCAATACTCAAGATTATTTTGGATTGATGTTTCTAACTTTATTTCAAGGACATTTGGTACGCTAATACAAATTGGGTTATATGATGTCATGTTTGCTTTAGTACAAGATGGAACTGATTCAAAAAGTACAACCTATTTTCTTATACAACTAATAATATTACTTGGAAAATACCATATTCATGTCAGGAAATGGGCCAAAGCTAAGGAGCTATTTTATAAAGGAGATTAAACAATATGGTAATGCACTATGTAACATTAAAAACAGAAAAGCTAAAAAAAAAACATATGAAGCATTATGTAAATTTCAATTGATTGAATAAAAGTTTTATTATTATTATTATCATGCCTATTTATTTTTTCTACCCCTGGCATCTGTTTATACTTTGTATAACTGAAATAATTTCTCTCATTTTATTTTAGTTATTTTTATTTTGTTCATAATTGTTGTGAGATGTATTCTCTTGTACTAAGTTTGTTCATATTTACAATAAAAAATAGAATTAAAAAAAAGGAAACGCTGCTTTATTCGCACGTCTTTTATGCGATAATTAAGTATTTTACGTTTTGTCAGTTAAGTGGCTAATTCGTACGAATTCGTACGAGTTCAGTCGTACGAAAATGTACGATTTTAAAAAGGAGGCGTGGCACCTAACCCTACCCCTAACCCCAACCGTCATTGGGTGATGGGCAAATCGTACTAATTTGTACGAATTAGATCGTACGAATTCATACGAATTAGCCACTAATGAAAAAGTTACGAATTGCCGTGAGATAGCGTTGGATAATTCAGTTTTGCGCATTAAGTTCATTCGCGTTTTTGGATATAAACCTAATGTCTCCTGTCCACAATCTTGAAATAAAAAGCTTATTTCTCTCTTTTCTTTCTGATGTGATATCAGCAGATTTACACTCAGTCCAAGCAGCACTTTTCTGAAATCTGAAATCCTGCAGAATATCTCTTCTGGTAATGTTGAGCTGGCAGTCATCACACTTTTATTTTATTCCTGTTATTATTCTCAAGACGTCTGAGAGTGTTTTAACAACTGGGAATCTGTTTTATTTTTTGTGCTGTCTGTCTTTGATGTGTAATATTCATAATATTTCTGCTTTAAACACACTGAGACTTTTCGTTGTCATTGGGTGGTGAAAAAGTGTCTGTAAAAAATCAACATTCCTGGTTCTTTATGAATCTTTATACAACAGTTCTGGGGTGCGTTTCCCAAACAACAACGTAACTCGCGGCTGAACTATCATAGTTCGATGCATCGTTTGGGGAAAGAACGATGTAGCGACGAGTGTTTCCCAAAACCCCTAGTTTCTCTGTCGCAGATCCATCGCTTGAACCACGTTAGTTATAACGTAAAACGCCCATAATGATGCTCTAAACGGGGTGGAGTAACTTCTTTAGAGAACAACCCCATCATTTCTTTGAGCAAATTATATTGTTTTACACAAACACGCAGTTAAAATAAAATCCAGTATTAGTTTTGGTAAAAATGCACTCGTGTTCCATATATGTAAATGGCACATATAGGGCCAATGTTTGCTTTACTAATATCATTGAGAAGCTGAACATTACATATTCTATTCTAAAACATAAAATCATTTACAAAAGCGAACACTATTCTAATATCATATATAAATCATATAAATAAATAAATAAATAATGAGGCGATTTATTATAAATATATTTAATAATAATATTAATGATGATGATGATGATGATAATGATTATTATTATTATTATTATTATTATTATTATTATTATTAACATTATTATTATTTAGGATATTGTTTATTTGTATAAAAAAAAAAATACAATTTGACATGCAAACCACAGCAGAAAGTTCTAGCCAACAGACCCATGTCATATACAGCAGAGAAACTTAATAAATAGCCCACTATAAAATAAAAGAATTAACGTATGCTATGTTTTTTGTTTTCACAAGCTTTGGGGACGTAACATAATTTCCGCTTTTAAATATACCTATAGCTTTCACCATGAGGCTGTGTTCAAAATTACATCAATGTTTTCAAAGTGCACTGCGAAGGGAGCACAATTGTAAACATGAAGATCGCTAAAACTGAACAGTAAAAATACTTTGAAAGCAAGTAGAGAGAGATGACTTTAATGCTTTTTTATTTTTAATAATTCCAACTTTGAATGTTAGAATGTTCTAAATGAATAGGGCATAGGGGGGATAAGTGGGAATAGAACACAGCCAGGAACTATGCTTCTAGCTACAGCTCCAGAGGTGTCGTTTCAAGGGCTCAAGTTTGCGACGCAGTTTGCGAATGTTCGTTGGAACGATGGATTTCGGAAACAGCAAATCAACAAACTATGTTTGTAACGACGGAACTTGCGACCTTAGTTGCCTAACGATGGTTTTGGGAAACGCACCCCTGTCTGGTTCTTAAATCTGATTGGCGGATAGCCGTGCAATATTCTGTAAATATCAGCACTCGTCCAGCCTCTTGACCCTTGTGTATTACTTCACCCACATACAGCAACAAGCAGAGGACACTCTACAGTTTGACAAATATTGCAGCTGTTGGACAACATAATGTACTTTTGAGGCTTTTTTAGTTGAGAATGTTGTTGTTTAGATTGCATATATGCAGTTTATTTATAAGGACAGTGCCTGTTTTAAATATTTATAATTTCGGAGCTTCGGATTCAGTGCATCGGCCGCCATCAGCCTGTCTGAGCAGACCAAAGAAAGTGACGGTTGACGTTCCGCCACAAGATGGCAACAGAGACTGCCAACTGACCCAGCCGGAACTCGAACCAGCGACCATGCTGTGAGGCAACAGTGCTAACCACTGAGCCATCTATTTACTGATCTATTTTTTTACAATCTCAGGGTAAAACCAAATTAATTATTGAATATATTGATTGATTCATTCATTTCTGCTTTTATTTATTTTAGTGGCTGCAATGATAAGACCTGGTGGAATGATGGTGAAGGCAGGTGTAAAGTGAAATGTAACCCTGTTTATTTGTAATAAAATAGACTTTTAAAATTCAGTTCTCTTTCACTGACTCTGACCTGTTGTGTTGCGCAGAGTAATAATGGTCTCAGGTTACTGCCAATGTTACGGCCCACTGCTCACGTCTACACATTCCTGTGGGATTTGACCACTGGAGGGTCTTTAATCAAGTTAACGGTGCCAGAACAATGTTTGAAAGGTCATCGTCATCTCTCCTGTTGACTTCCAGCTCAAAAATCACCATCGTTTTAACAAACAATGTAATTTTTTATCTTTGAAATTTTTCTAAAATGACCCCAACATTGAAAAAACCCCAAATCATGTTCTGTTTTCATATTTTCATGAAGGCTGTACACATTTAGGACCAATAGGGATCATTTCAATCTGCCACACTGCTAATGATTTCTGTAAATTACACAGTATTTAACTGTAATATGAACTGTATTTTACTGTTATTTTACAGTTATGCAGTATGTTTAAAGTTCTATTGTGAAAATTACTGTATATTGTACAGTAAAGAATACTGAATATACATATACAGCAAGAAAAAAACTGCTGTAAATAATGTAAATACAGTATTTGTGCTGTAATTGATTTACAGTAAGTTACTGTTAAACTGCTGCCAGTGGGTTACTGTAGATTCTACAGGAAATTATTACCAGTGCAGCTATAAAACTGCTTTTACACCACAACAATGACTGGCGCACTGTATATGTTTTTACAGTATTGTATATCTTTACTATAAAATATACAGTAATTCTCACAATGCAACTTTAAAATACAGTAACATACTGTATAACTGTCCTGCAGTAAAATACAGTTCACATTACATTTAAATAATTTTAGCTCGAAGGGCGAATGGTGCACAGAATTATAGACAACAGGAGGAATAATATACAGAAATAAAACTTTTGAGATACACAAACAAACAATGCATAATAGGAGGCTGATTTTAGGCTAAAACAAGCTTCAACAGCAGATTCTGCCAGATCATTTAAAACTACACTGTTAACAGTTTCCTGAAAAATGTGTAGTAAATAACTGGCAGCAGTTTGCCAGTACCTTACCGTATATCAATTACAGCAAAAATACCGTATTTTCATTTACAGCATCATTTATCTTGCTCTATATGTATTTACAGCATTGTATAGCCTTGCTGTAAAATATACAGTAATTTAAAATACAGCTTAAAAATACAGTAACATAATGCACAACTGTCCAACAGTAACATACATATAACAGTAACATAACATGTTACAGTTAAATGCTGTGCAATTTACAAAAATCTGTAACATGTGCACCAGTTTAGGCTGGTTTGCTGCTCAAAACTATGTAATAAATCATAATGAATGATATTCCAGATGAGAAAATACTTCTATTTAGCTGTATTTTGATAAGAGTATTTTAAGATACAGTTAAAGTCAGAATTATTTATTATTATTTCAATGATTTATTTTCACCAGTGAAACCAATATAACATCTCAACATTCACAAATATACATTTCTGACATTCAAAAACAAAACAAAAACAAATCAGTGACCAATATAGCCACCTTTCTTTGCAAGGACACTCAAAAGCCTGCCATCAATGGATTCTGTCAGTGTTTTGATCTGTTCACCATCAACATTGCGTGCAGCAGCAACCACAGCCTCCCAGACACTGTTCAGAGAGGTGTACTGTTTTCCCTCCTTGTAAATCTCACATTTGATGATGGACCACAGGTTCTCTATGGGGTTCAGTTCAGGTGAACAAGGAGGCCATGTCATTAGTTTTTCTTCTTTTAGACCCTTTCTTGCCAGCCACGCTGTGGAGTACTTGTACGCGTGTGATGGAGCATTGTCCTGAATGAAAATCATGTTTTTCTTAAAGGATGCAGACTTCTTCCTGTACAATGCTTGAAGGTGTCTTCCAGAAACTGGGAGTAGGACTGGGAATTGAGCTTGACTCCATCCTCAACCCGAAAAGGCCCCACAAGCTCATCTTTGATGATACCAGCCCAAACCAGTACTCCACCTCCACCTTGCTGGCGTCTGAGTCGGACTGGAGCTCTCTGCCCTTTATCGATCCAGCCACGGGCCCATCAAGACTCACTCTCATTTCATCAGTCCATAAAACCTTAGAAAAATCAGTCTTGAGATATTTCTTGGCCCAGTCTTGACGTTTCAGCTTGTGTGTCTTGTTCAGTGGTGGTGGTTTTTCAGCCTTTCTTACCTTGGCCTTGTCTCTGAGTATTGCACACCTTGTGCTTTTGGGCACTCCAGTGATGTTGCAGCTCTGAAATATGGCAAAACTGTTGGCAAGTGGCATCTTGGCAGCTGCACGCTTGACTTTTCTCAGTTCATGGTTCAGTTCTCAGTTTATTTTGCGCCTTGGTTTTTCCACACGCTTCTTGCGACCCTGTTGACTATTGTGAATGAAACGCTTGATTGTTCGATGATCATGCTTCAGAAGCTTGGCAATTTTAAGAGTGCTGCATCCCTCTGCAAGATATCTCACTATTTCTGACATTTCGGAGCCTGTCAAGTCCTTCTTTTGACCCATTTTGCCAAAGGAAAGGAAGTTGCCTAATAATTATGCACACCTGATATAGGGTGTTGATGTCATTAGACCACACCCCTTCTCATTACAGAGATGCACATCACCTAATATGCTTAATTAGTAGTAGGCTTTTGAGCCTATACAGCTTGGAGTAAGACAACATGCATAAGGAGGATGATGTGGTCAAAATACTCATTTGCCTAATAATTCTGCACTGCCTGAAATGTGTTGAAAAAAATCTTCCCTCCATTAAACAGAAATTGGGGAAAAAAAATAAACAGGGGAGCTCATAATTCAGGTGGGCTAATAATTCTGACTTCCACTGTACTTCTGAAGTTTTTAATTAATAATTAGAATCATTAGGCTATATTTTCCATTTTGATTTAAATGTTTTGTTAAGCTTTTAATCATGTAATTGTGTGCTGTGTTTTAAGTTTTTCCCTGTTTTGTTAACACTAAATGATGAGTTGTGTGCAAAAGAATTAAATTTTTTTTTTACCAAAAGCTTTTTTTATTCATATTTCACTCCCAACATTGTGTTACGACAACTTTTTTGAGTAGATAACTTGTATTCCTTTGTAATGTATTTAAAGTGATACTCCTCCCAAAAATGAAAATTTACTCACTATATTTAAAGAGTTCAGATGCAAAAACCTCTAAGTGCCATCTTGAATTTTCTTCTACAATGAGCATTTTCTCAGCCCCTTATGTTTATGTTTAGTGATTCCACATTAAAAGTGATGAAAATAACCAATTATTCATCCTAAAAGTGAAATTACTGAACTTAGACATAGGAGCCTGAGAAAAAGGTTAATTTTAGAAGACATTTTCAGATGGCACTTGCATCTGAACTCTTCATACTCTTCCTCAGGTGTTTCTTTCTTCTGTTGAACACAAATGAAGATATTTTGAAGAATGGTGAAATACTTCAGTAGTAGGAAAAACAAATACTATGCAAGTCAGTGGTTACAGGTTTTTATCATTCTTCAAAGTATCTTCTTTTGTGTTTAACAAAAGAAAGAAACACATGGAGGTAGAAGTGAGTAAATGATGACAGAAGTTTCATTTTTGGGTGAACCATCCCTTTAAGTACGTTATGCATTGTATTTTATTTTTACAGCAAAATGGGTTAGCATATGCTATATGAGGATCGACTCGTCGTTATTTGTTTATTTATGTATTCTGTTATACTGTTTCTACTTTTCTTCTCCTTATTTTTGTTTATGGCTCCACGTTTTTCTTTTATATTGTCTGTCTCTGTACTATAAGTGGTTTATTTGCTTTGGCAATGCTGTCAAATTGTAGTAATGATGAAAATAAAACTTTATTGCTGACGCCGTGTGCGTGCGCGTGGACGTGTGTGTATGTGTGTGTGTGACGCGTTTTGCAGCCATGATTTCTGCACTTCAAAACATGGAGTCCAGCGCTCGACATGTTACTCTGTTATACATCGCTTTAATTATCTTCACTGGTTATTCGGCGAGAGGAGAGGACGATAGTGGTGAGTATTTGGTTATTTAGCGAGTGTTAGCTTTGTTATGTGTTTCACGCAAAGCGCGTGACTGTTTACGTTAGTTTTTAACGTTAAATGGCGATGTTCAAACAACAGGAGTAAACTTCCTCTGACTTCTCCACTCGAGAAACACTCGCTGCTTCTTTAATATACTGTTTTAGCATGATTAAAATGACAGAGCTTTCAATAAAATGTCAAACTTCTCTTCGTGAGGATCACTGGTCATGAGATCTGACTGTTTGCTAACAAAAAACTGTTCAGGCTGAGCTGTAGGCTAATTTAAAGAGGAATATTCACACACTTGACTTAGGGATTGAGGTAAAGTTGGCTTTATATTCGCACATTCGTTCTGTGACAACTTGTGACACGCTCCCTATAATGTTTACCATGATACTTTGAATATATGGTCTCAAATCACATGCAAGTATGACTTGAAAACAACATTAGCACTATTTAATTGACTGAACAGTGTTTACTTTGAGAATCATTGGCTGCTAATATGAATAACTATTTAGAATTTGCGAAGAATACTTTTCTGAAATTATATTATTAAAGAGAAAGTCTGAATATAAAACCAACTTTACCTCAATTATATATTGTAGCTACTGTACAGTATGTTCTTTTATTGGTTATCATACAGTTAGAGTGATCTGTACTGTAAGACTAGTAAATTGTCGAGTGAATTCTTAATGAGCTTTCTGAAGTTTCATGTAATGCTCCTATCTTTTGACAGAACCTTCTAGAAACATTGTGTAATGTTTCTTTTCATATCTTAAGCCATTGAAATGCATATTTATTCTACTTCACTTTCTACTTTACCACTTTATCAACAAGAGCTTTGAACTGCTCTACGAGTCTTCTGAAACCACGATACATACAAATAATATTAATTAAAAAAAAAGGATTTTACTCCAGGAGTCCACCTTTTGCACATTATTGATGCCAATAACATCTTACTGTGTCTATAATAGTTTAGTTACAAAACATAACATTAATATTTCTTTTCATATCTTAAGGGATTGAAATGCATACATTTATTTCTACTTTATTTTCTACTTTACCACTTTATCAACAAGTTGTCAATAATAAAGCTTTGAGTTGCGCTACGAGTTGTCTGAAACCAAGATACATACAAATAATTTTAATTTAAAAAAAAGACTTTACTCCAGGAGCCCTGCTTTTGAACTTTATTGATGCCAATAACATCGTACTGTATGTCAGTATTAGTTTGGTAACAGCATAACATTAATATATTTTTTAAATATCTTAAGCAATCGAAATTCATATTTATTTCTACTTTACTTTTTACTTGACCACTTTATCAACAAGAAGCTGTCAGTAATGAATTCAAATGCTTTTAGCTGCGCTACAAGTCTTCTGAAACCACGATACAATCAAATAATATTAATTAAAAAAAAGGTTTTTACTCCAGGAGCCCAGCTTTTGCACTTTATTGATGCCAATAACATCGTACTGTATGTCAATAATAGTTTGGTTTCAAACATAACATTAATATTTAACATATATAATATATTAATATTTAACATATTTTAACATAATATAAAATTAACATTTTAATGTATGTCAGTAATAGTTTGGTAACAGCATAACATTAATATATTTTTTAAATATCTTCTTAAGCAATCGAAATTCATATTTAGTTTTACTTTATTTTTCACTAAATGGCCTAGGACCTCAATACATTACAGATATGCTCACTGAATACAAACCTAGAAGAACACTCAGATCTCTAGGATCATATAAACTAGAAATTCCAAGAGTTCAGTCAAAGCAGGGTAAATCGGCCTTCAGCTACTACGCCCCTCACTGCTGGAATCAACTCCCAGAAATTATCAGATGTGCTCCAACATTAGGCACATTCAAATCCAGACTGAAAACACATCTGTTTAGCTGTGCCTTTAATGAATGAGCACTGTGCTATGTCCGACAAATCGCACTATTATGTTTTTCTTTTCTTTTTCATCTGTTTTTATTTTTTATTTTTTCTTACACTTGTCTTTTTATTCCTGTTTATGTAAAGCACTTTGAATTGCCACTGTGTATGAAATGTGCTATATAAATAAACTTGCCTTGCCTTGCCTTTACCAATTTATCAACAAGTTGTCAATAATTCAAAAGCTTTGAGCTGCGATACGAGTCTTCTGAAACCACGATAGTTTTTTTTAAATAATTGTTTGGTTACAAAACATAACATTAATATTTCTTTTCATATCTTAAGCAATCCAAATGCATATTTATTTCTACTTTACCACTTTATCAACAAGAAGTTGTCATTGATGAAGCTTTGAGCTGCGCTACTAGTCTTCTGAAACTACGATACATACAAATAATATTCATTTTAAAAAAAAGGATTTTACTCCAGCAGTCCACCTTTTGCACTTTATTGATGCTAATAACATCTTACTGTATGTCAGTAATAGTTTGGTAACCAAACATAACATTATTATTTCTTTTCATATCTTAAGCTATTGAAATGCATATTTATTTCTACTTTACTTTCTTTTACTTTCAACTTTACTTTCCACTTAATTAATAAGTTGTCAGTAGTGAATTCAAATGCTTTTAGCTGTGCTACAAGTCTTCAGAAGCCAATACACAAATAATATCAATGTTATGTTTTGTTATCAAACTATTATTTACACGTTATCGGCATCAAACCTTTAAAGTGCAAAATCGTGTGTGGATTTTAAAATGATAACTGGTAAACATTAAAAGACTGATTTGTTGTGAGCTCTGAGGTTTTACAGTTATTGTATATGCTTTTGTTGCATTGATTCAACTTCTATTTGAATTAATAATTGTTTAATAGTGAAATTTGTGCAGAAAATTACTTCTAATGCTTTACTGTAAATTCCACCAATCAGACATCTTTATCTTGAGTCTGCCTTCTACAATCTTAGTATATTTAAAGGTACCATCGAAGAAAATAAGTTCTAGGCATAGCTGAATAGTAAGAGTTCAGCACACGGAAATGTTTGCTTTTTTTCATTGTTTCCTTGTTCTCGTGTAAATCCTGTGAGTGTAAATTGCCAGTGAAAAGCAGACCAATTACATTACATAATGTTGCACACAAGATCATTGACATTTATACTGCATTTAATAGGTCAAAACGTTTAGAACAATTTTCCATATTTATATGTTTATCAATGCTTGTGCGTAAGCATACCATGTATGTGGGACTCTTATTTTGAAAATGAGAGAGGCAGGACGAGTAAATAAGCTTGCAGTGAAAAAAAAAAAGTTGACTCAATTTAAAATTTTAAGGCAACAATCTTCAGGACGTTTTTGAGTTTACTCAACTTAAATCGAATCAAGTGCAGTAATTGGTTTGAAAGTTGAATCAACTCAAAAATGTCCTGAATGTCCTTGTTGCCTTAATTTTAAGTTGTTAACTTTTTTTATTTTTTACAGTGAAGTAGGCAGCCATGTGTCTCATCTGTTCACAGTGCTTTCGAATGCAAAATGCAGGATATACGGATTATAAATGTAAAAAAGTAGCACCCTAAAGAGTAGGCCTGGGCAGTATCCAAATTTTAATAAACCTCCTCCCTAGTATACCTCGGTATACGGTATTACTGTGCATAATAAAAAAAATTATGATGGCTCACAGGGCTCGACAGTGCGACCATTTCGCTCTCATTTGCGAATTTATTTAGTCGCACATGTGCGAATTTTTTTAATAAGCTTGAATGAGGACTTAATTCACTCAGCCACGGTGAAACAACATGCTCTTCACACTAAGTTATGGTGTATTATGTTAGAAATCTATCGTGACTGTAGCACACACAGGCGCGATCAACAACAGCACATCTCTAACGTTACTGGTTTAATTACGGTCTTTATATTGTTTTGAATACGTTGCTGAGCAACGCCAGGCACCGTGTGGTGGCGGTGCCGCACATCGTGCGAGCCTCATAGAAAACGTTTACAATTCGGTCATGGCATATCGTGGTGTATTTAATGTAAGGCCCAATTCAACACCAGCGCTTCCACACATAGGACTTTACCTGGGCGGCCCGGTTCTGTGTTCGCGAGAAACTGAAAATACTCCACCACAGACTCGCATGCTCTGCTGCTGCAGACTCACAGAGACGCGCTGGACACAAAACTACCTCTTCTGAGTTTGGTACCTTTAAGAATAGCGCGAGGACTTAAAAAGAAAATCCTTTTACTAAATAGACGTACCCAGCTATACGTCCTCTTTTTCCCGAACATGTCCACTTTTTGGGACTTAAAAATGCAGTCAGCCGGGATTTCTAAATCGCCATAAATGTCCCGCAATCTGCTTTCGCTTTCTATAGCTGCGTTTTTGCATTACTTTATATGCACACTTTGCCCCGTTGCGTATCAATCTCTCAGTAGCAGAGAGAGAGCAGATTTGACCTGTCAGTGGTGCACATGGATGGTAAGAGTGAAATAGATTTCCTATTTTTTATAAAAAAAATTTTTTTACTTGAACACACTAAAAAGAAAAACTGTGTCATGCAAAAGGTGTTAAATGCTAAACATTTTCATTTTTAATTGTCTGTTAAATAAGAATAAGAAATCATTCTGTTGCTGAAGGTTATTAAAGTTTAATAGAAAGGATGATATTACTTTGGGGCAGAAGGAAAATTTAATTCATAGAGGCATTCCTATATTACGCTCTTCTTTAAAAAGCCCAGAAAGATAGAGTGCTCAGATAAACAGTGTCAGCTTTGCACATGAGTTTGTATTTGTGTCTTTCTTTACATTGTCTTATTTTTCCCATGTGGGAAGTATAGGGTGGAATCGGTGGAATATATTATTATATTATGCAAAAATATAAATTTTGATAAAATTATTCTTAAAAGTCACAATATTTTATGTGCTGTGGAGAAATCGCCTAAAGAGGCCTTCATTAGAGCAATTTGATCCCAGTCCTGCTGTGGACCGCTAGCTAAACTCCATACAGCTTAATTTATGAATAATTATTAAACACTATTTAAGCTGTTGTTACAGTAAAATAAAACCTATTGGACTTATTGTATTCAAATGAATGACACTGCTTTGCTTTTAAAGATCTCCTCACGTACATTAATTAGGCAAAAACACTATTTATTTTTTACATTTTCGTTGTGCTCCTAAAATTCTTTAATGTGCTCCTAAATTTTTCAACTTAGGAGCGCATGTGCTACTCCTGAAAAAAGTTAGCGTCAAGCCCTGGCTCAGACAGCGTCACTGAACTGTTGGCTTGTGCCTAATAGGGTTGTGCCGATAGATGAGTATCGTGTATCGATGATAGGCAAAGATATCGCCAAGAGCTGACACCTATGATGATTTTAAAGACGATATTTAGCTTGTTTCGCATTAATGTAGACCTATAACATGTTTTAATTGCATTATTGAATAAAATGAATAGTATTATTATTTTTAATCATCATCATTAATAATAAATGAACTACAAATAATTTGACAGCTTCAGCTGTTCACATCAACATCACTTCACTTTCGG
The DNA here is from genome assembly GCA_903798195.1 of Danio kyathit. Classification (NCBI taxonomy): domain Eukaryota; kingdom Metazoa; phylum Chordata; class Actinopteri; order Cypriniformes; family Danionidae; genus Danio; species Danio kyathit. The sequence goes on from LR812527.1 coordinate 63,586,172, forward strand.
ACAAAAATGAATTATTTAGATTGCTCTCTTGCGCGCTCTCTCTCTGTCTCAGCAGCAGCAGAAGCGCGAGCTGCACGTGAGGGCACAGCCACATCTCATAGCAAATTAGTTTGCAGCATTTGTTGCATAAAAATAATCGGCTAAATAACAAAACTGGATTTAATCAACAAACAAGTTAAATAAAACGATTTTTAAAAATGAAATGTTCTTTCAGTGCATGCATTGATTGCTCCATCAAATACGCAGAATATACATGCGTGTCTTATTTGTGTTTAATTCAATAGAATAAACACAGACGTGCATTTTTCAGAAAATAGCCTATTTATTTTATTTAAAAATATGTTAGGCCTATATGTATTTATATAGGCTATTAAAATATTTTGTGTTTATTTATTTAAACTAGCCTATGTTCAATTAAATTACAATCTGTATTTTACCATTCATTTTGTCATTAAAGAATTCTTGAACAGATTATTAATAACTTCTCAAAGAACATTTTACTGAGCTCAGTGAAAAGTTTTGGGTCAAATAGGCTATTTAATATTAGCGCAATAGGCTATTGCCGACTCGCAGCAGCGATGTCTAAACTGAAACTCTATCAGAAAACAATAAACACATATGCCAAGCGTGACATTGTGTTGGAACTTAGCAAATACAATTGTGACACTGTTGATGATTACTTCTGTGATGATCATCAGACTTGTCGCCACGCTCAACTGAACAAAAACATGGAAAACTTCACCGCATAGAAACAGTCATGTGTGGGCAGCGAGTCCTCCATCTGCCTCCCGTCTGAAAGGACCTTAATGCATCATTGTTTCTTCCGTGCGTAGATAAATATCATTTCATTCGCTTTCATCCATGTATATTATATCCATTTTGCGGCAGTCCCGCGGGCTGAGGATAACTGCATGAACCCGAAGTCACAATCAAATCCTGTCCCGCACCGCATTGTTGCATCCAGTCTTGTTTGAAATCATTTTAGCCTCACCGCCTGTTTAGCTGTAAGAGCACGGTGATTTGCCAAGCTTGTGGCATCATATTCAGAAAGACTTGAGGCTGTAATTGCTGCCAAAGGTGCATCAACAAAGTATTGAGCAAAGGCTGTTAATACTGATGTACATGTGCTTTTTTCTTTTTAATAAATTTGCAACAATTTCAAAAACTCTTTTTCCACATTATGGGGGATTGTGGGTAGAATGTTGAGGAAATAAATCAATTTAATCCATTTTGGAATAAGGCTGTAACATAAAGAAATGTGGAAAAAGTGAAGCTGGATGGACTGTATATCTCCAGTATATTTTTTCTCACCATGAAAATGGCCATAGAAGATGGTATGGCATTAAACACAACCAAACAAACAAACAAACAGACACAAGCAAGATTGAGCAGGTTTAGTTTAGGCATGGGCCAGTATAAGATTCTAACGATATACAGTATGATAACCTTAGATAAAAATATTATGGTATTGTGATCACTGCTCCAAAATATGTTCATTTTATATATCTGGGTAAAAAAAAAACAATTACTTTCCCCATTGAACGCAATATATTTCGTTTTAAGAAACAATTTTATTTTAATAGCAACCTTATTTACAGGAAGGAAAAACTTTGAAATGTTTAATAAGAAAAGGTCCTGTCTGTACAGACTGCCCTGCAGATGGACGAACGTGGCTGCCATTCGGACGCAACTGCTATCACTTTATCCATGGAGCAGAAGATGTCGCCAAAAGCTACTCTCTTCAAGATGCTAAAGACATGTGCAGAGGATATGGTACTTTATACATTTTGCAAACTCTAAACTATGTCTAAAATTGTGTCTTCATTTATGCACTATATAAAAGTCATAACATTTTCATTACATTTTTAGAGCTTCTGACGGTAAAAAGTGCTGACGAGAATAACTTCGTCGTTAACTACAGCCCTTCAGTATGGAAAGGCAAAATGAACGTCTGGCTTGGATTGTACTATGACAGTGACAGTAAGTTTAAGTTCCTTCAAAAACAGGCCTGTTTCTCAAAACCTGGTTATGCATAGTTGAAGTCAGAATTATTAGCCACTCTGTTTATTTTTTTCCCCAATTTTTGTTTAACGGAGAGAAGATTTCTTTAACGCATTTCTTTTTTTTTTTTTTTTTTTTTTATAATTATTTTTTAGGGGTTTTCACCTTTATTTTGATAGGACAGTAGAGAGTATTGACAGGAAAGAATGGGGAGCAGAGAGAGGGGAAGGATCGGCATAGGACCGCGAGGCGGAATCGAACTCGGGTCGCCGTGAACACCGGAGTGCATGTGTCGGCGCACTAACCACTACACCACTGGCGCCGACTCTTTAACGCATTTCTAAACATAATAGTTTTAATAACTCATTTCTAATAACTGATTTATTTTATCTTTGCCATGATGACAGCACATAATAGTTTACTAGATATTTCTCAAGAGACCAGCTTAAAGTGCCATTTAAAGGCTTAACTAGGATAATTAGGTAAATTAGGGTAATTAGGCAAGTCATTGTATAAGAGTGGTTTGTTCTGTACACAATCGAAAAAAACAAATATTGCTTAAGGAGGCTAATAATATTGACCTTAAAATAGTTTTAAAAATTTAAAAACTGCTTTTATTCTAGCTGAAATAAAACAAATAAGACTTTCTCCAGAAGAAAAAATATTATAGGAAGTACTGTGAAAATGCTCCTTGCTCTGTTAAACATCATTTGGAAAATATTTAAAAAAGGAAAATTCATAGGAGGGCGAATAATTCTGACTTCAACTAGTTAAACGCTATTAATAACCAATTAATATTTGCTTTTCTGATGTGAATAATAATTTTTTTTCTAAAGTAAACTTATTTTATTATAATTGTTCATAATAATGTCCTCCACGACTAAAACTAATTTAATTTATTTTAAAGTGTTGGCCTCTTGATGAAGATTTAGATGCTAATACTAATAGATATAAATTTACTTTTGTTGCAGAGGCTATTAGGTTTTAGAAATAATTTTTAGCATGTTTTTTAATTAAAATATTTTTTATAGTTTTATATAAAGATTTATAAAATGTTTTTTAATAAAATATTTATTGTTTCTCTGTAATTTATTATGATTTATTAATTGTTTTGCTGAAGAATTACTTTTTACTTAAAAAGCCCGTCCCTTAAAACATAAGGCCTTATTATGGAAAGTAACACCCACTTTTCAGGAGCCAATCAGTTTCCTGAACAAAGTTTTGCTTTGTTTTCTTCTTTGAAAATCCCATTTAAATGCATCAGATTATGATTGTTGTTTGTTAGTACAAGTATAGTGCAAGTTTTTTTGTATGCAATTATAAATTGTCATTTAGAATTAGGTTAACTCTTTACAATAAGGTTGTATTAGTTAATGTATTTACTAACATGAACAAACAATGAACAATACATTTATCACAGCATTTCTTCATGTTTGTAAACATTAGTTCATGAAAATACAGTAAGTCTTTATTAGTTCATATTAACTCAGGATGCATTAACTAATGTTAACAACTGTAGCATGAATTTGAATGTTAATAATGTTTAAATGTGTAAATGTTGGACGATGATTAATAAATGCTGCACAAGCATTGTTCATAATTAGTTCATGTTAGTAAATATAGTAACTAATGAAACCTTATTGTAAAGTGTGACCAGAATTTCTAATGTATCACAATAAAATATAATCTTTCCAAAGTTTCAAAAGACAAATTAAATAGTACCTAGAATCGTGTGACCTTTATTTTTAGTGCACCATAACTGCTTTCACTATGCAAAATTTCAATGAATCCTTCAGCAATACTATTTGGTTCAATAAGTTCAGTTTGTGCTTCATTCTAGTTCTACAGTATGTTTTTCCCCCTAATAAACACCCAATGCATGTTTAAGCAGATTATTGGATGTGCTCCAGCCTCTCTACACTGGAATGCAGCTGAACTTGACTAATCTGCTCAAACCCTTGGCAAAGAGTTGTTTATCAAACTGTTGCCTAGTCAGTGATTTAAGTTTGGACATTTAAAGGAGAAGTGCTTTGGAAAATCTTGACCAGTCTGTTTAGTTCCTTTTGAGCATTATGCGTCAGCTCTTGCAGACAGTTTGTATAACTTCTAAATGAGTGAATCATGAGTAGTGTTTTAAATGGTTTATGCAAAAATAAAAAAAACAGTTTATCCTTGTGTCATTCTGAATTGCTCGGTCATAGTTCGTGCTGTTCAGGTTTGACATTATTAATAAATAATATGGGTTTGAGGATGAGTTAATGATGACTGTTTCTGAGAACCAGACTCAGCATTGCTCAATATCTTAAGGTTAAATTGTTAGCCTGGTTGTGCTATGAATACATATGAATACAATAATAATACATTGTGCCAATACAAGTTTTAAAAAAACGAAATCTTACCTATGAAATGTGATGCCTTTGTGCTTTTTCTTTGTTTGCTCGTTACTACACCTGTACACAGCGCTAAAGTCCAGCATCTTCACGTTGGCACACTGTCTTGACTAGTGCAGTTGAATGACATTTGTGCTGGGAGCACTGTTCCAATATGGCGACACTATTGACGCATGCTCAGGGTCCCTATGCGATATCTATGTATATATCTATGTTTCTTCACAAGTTACAATGAAAATACCCTTTTGTTCTCAAAGGTTTCCTGAGTCAATCTTTAAAAAAAAAATCATCTTACACAAACATACTTTTTTAATCACAAAGCTATTATATCACTTTAAATTCAGTTTAGGCCACAAAGTCATTTGTAGTTCAGTGAAAATAGACAGTTAATCCCACACTGAAAGTGTTTTTTGGTAGCCAAGTGTTTAATGTTCAGTTTACATTGAATCAACACCACACTGCAAAAAAAATGCTTTTCTTAGAGTATTTGTCTTGTTTCTAGTCCAAATACAAATCTTAAAATCCTAGACAAGCAAAAACTATTGTCCTGTTTTCAGAAATATGTCAGATTACTTTGCTTGGAAAAACTCACTTAATTTATACACATTATTTCTGAAAACAAGACAACATATTGTGAATAATGCTTCTTAATTTCAGAATTTTTAGAAATTTGGACCACAAACAAGACAAAACTGTAAGTAAGAAAAGCAGTTTTTGCAGTTTATGTTAATATTTTGTTGTCAGTTTGATTGGCATATTTTTATTTAAATCAATTTGATGCATTTTCAACACCAGTTGCAGAACAGGCTGTGCTTGGATTCCAATGTTTGCTGCTTGTGGCTAGATGTATTTTTTTTTATTTCTGAGGAAAAAAAAAAAAAGTTAAAATTGTGAGATTTTTTTATAATGGCAAAAACAAGCTTCCATCCTAGTCCATCCATAATATAGGTGTCCATTTTGCAAGTTGTTTTCCTCTGGTGTGATTTTCACACATGTCGTCTCACAACACTGGGAAATCCTGTTATTTGAGGGTATGATTGGGGGGTTGGCGGATTCAAAGAATACACCATCCACACCCAGAGTCCAGATGAAAACTATAGAAACAGATTCCCAACGCCACATGTTTTCTGTTTAGGCTTCTCGATGAAAGACTTCACTGAGTTATTGAACAATGAAGTAGAGGACAATGTGAACTTTGATCATCTGTTCATGGCTCAGTGAAAATGTGACCAAGATTCAGACCTCTTCTGCTCTGTCATTCTTTTAAGGGTTTTTATGAGCGTCAAACCTAAACATTTGTTTTTTTGTCATTTAGGTTTCCAATCTTTTCAGCCCTCACAAACCCTAAAATAACAATGCTTCCACCACTATCATCAGAGGTGCTTAAGTTAGGGATAAAGTATATCCAGGAGGTTGTTATCGCAGAATAAATCCAGACAGGTTAATTAGCAACCCGACAGGAACCAGAGCACTGTTGTATAAGAATGAAGGGTTTTATTCTGCAAACATAACCATACTGGATGTATTTTATCCCCCTTATTACATAGCTACTTGCCACAAATCATAAAAATTAGACACAGAATATTGTTCTGAAACATAATAGTTTATTAATTCTTTAATTAAACCCAAAGCTGACACAAACAAAAACAGCTGATGGAGTATACACTAACCTGCACATTATTCAGTCACAAGAGGGTGCCGAACAGTCAAAAACACATAGCTGACAGAAACGAAAACCACTGTTGGGGTATACACTAACCTGAGCATTATTCAGTCACAGGAGGGTGCAGAACAGTCAAAAACACAAAGCAGACAGAAACAAAAACAGCTGATGGAGTATACACTAACCTGCACATTATTCAGACACAAGATGGCGTCAAACAGTCAAAAACGCAAAGTTGACAGAAACTAAAACAGATGATGGAGTATACACTAGCCTGCGCATTATTCAGACACAGGAGGGTGCAGAACAGTCAAAAACACAAAGTTGACAGAAACGAAAACAGCTGATGGAGTATACACTAGCCTGAGCATTATTATGACACAAGATGGCGCCAAACAGTCAAAAGCACAAAGCTGACAGAAACTAAAACAGCTGATGGGGTATACACTAACCTGTGCATTATTCAGACACAAGATGGCGCCAAACAGTCAAAAACACAATGCTGACAGAAACGAAAACAGATGTTGGGGATACACTAACCTGTGCATTATTCAGACACAAGATGGCGCCAAACATTCAAAAGCACAAATCTGACAGAAACGAAAACAGATGATGGGGTATACATTAAGCTGTGCATTATTCAGACACAAGATGGCGCCAAACAGTCAAAAGCACAAAGCTGACAGAAACGAAAACAGCTGGTGGAGTATACACTAGCCTGCGCATTATTATGACACAAGATGGCGCCAAACAGTCAAAAGCTCAAAGCTGACAGAAACTAAAACAGCTGATGGAGTATACACTAACCTGTGCATTATTCAGACACAAGATGGCGCCAAACAGTCAAAAGCTCAAAGTTGACAGAAAAGAAAACAGATGATGGAGTATACACTAACCTGAGCATTATTCAGACACAAGATGGCGACAAACATTCAAAAGCACAAGGCTGACAGAAACGAAAACAGATGATGGAGTATACACTAACCTGAGCATTATTCTGACACAAGATGGCGCCAAACAGTCAAAAGCTCAAAGTTGACAGAAACGAAAACTGCTGATGGAGTGTACACTAACCTGTGCATTATTCAGTCACAAGACGGTGCCAAAACTTATGTGAGGTGTTTCTAATGCAGCATATATGGGGGCAGGACGGTAAATCTGACATTATTCTCTCTTCTGGCTGCCGTTATCACTCTCACACAACTTTTTTCCTTTTTCTGAAAGTCTTGATAACACCATCGTGGAGTTTTTTCCTTTATTATTTCAGCAAATAAGATTGTAAAAAATGATTTGTTGTACTCTCCCATTCACTGCACTCTAAGTTTACCCAACTATGACGACTTCCGCCACTGAGAAACCCAGAAATGTGAAAAGGGTCTGATCATGTAGAGCCTAATTTGTTGTTTTAACAGAGAACTTCTCATTACATGCATTAACCGGTCTTGTGTATGTTTGACTGTTCAGAGGATGTGTTCAGGTGGCACGAGGATGACAGTGTTTTGGGCTTCAGTAACTGGGAGGACGGTGGTGACGATGAAACCGATCTGCCTCTGATGGACACGTGTGTTGCTCTTCACTCCAACACCGGCAAATGGGAAAACATCAGCTGCACAGACGAGCCTGAGAATGGAGTAGTGTGTCAGACTAGTGAGTTCACCATATTGGGCTATTTTCAACAGTCTCATTGAAAATGCATGCTTTAGCCTACATTTTTACTGCAAAAATGTACTTCAATATACTTTTGACTGTAGTTTCTTGGTAAAATGAACACCAGGGGGCAGTATGATGACAACAACATTTGTTTCTTTTCACATGAATGATATTTTCAGGGACACTTTATTGCTGAATAAAGCATTATTTTCAGTTTTTTACACCAAATAAATATCACAAAACAAATTTACGCTGTCTATGATTTGTAATGAATAAGTTTTGTGCCACCTATCTTAAACCCCAAATCAGAAAAAGTTGCGACTGTATGAAAAACGCATATAAAAAAACAAATGTTTAGATTTGGCTCAGTGATTCGCTAGCTGATGTAGACCTGTACAAAAAGGATGTGTATCTAAAATGTAAAACAAAATGTACCCTAAGTAACATATTAACGAGACAGTGCCCTCAAGTAGAGCTGAAGATCTTTGCCCGAACCCAACGGGTCGGCTTGCGCAGTAAATGAATAGTCATGTGATGCATTTCGATTAGCGCGAGAAAGTAATCAAATCGTTTGTTACAACATTAAAACCCATCCCTGCAAAGGTGAAACAAACGATGATGGAGAAGTCAAAAAGAGCGAATTTTGACTGTGGTCAGGCCAGCCGCCAGTCCAAAAAGAACAGTCATTCTAGCTGCCAAGGTATTTCGCGGTCGCTCATACACTGCGTATTACGGTAGAGCGCTAAACGGCAATGTACAGCAAGCTGACAGGCAAGATGACGAGGTCACTCGCTACACTGAAACCACTGTCATGGAAAATGAAATGGATGTTCTTGGCTGGTGGAAGATGAACAAACAATCCTACCCAAAACTTACAAAATTAGCCAGAACAGTATGCATTCCGGCCTGTTGCAGCAGCAGTGAAAATGGTGTTCAGTGCTGCTCAGTGAGCGCAGGACTGCTTTAAAGCCATTTACAGTGGATTCAATAATGTTCCTCCACAAAAACACGTAGCCTAATCTTGGTGAGTAAAGGGTTTTCAAAATATAACTAAATATTAATTAAACCATAAGTGCATAATGTAGTCAGAGTACACAGGCTAATGTTGGCATTATTCTTTTAATATTCAGCTTCACCGTCACCTTAAGGCCAGATTGTGAAGAGAAGTGGCGAAACAAATCCCGCAGAGCCTTTATCTTAATTTCGTTATTGCCAAATACCCTTCATAATTTAGAATTTATTTTAATTTAATTTGTTAGGAAAGACTTATTTTTATTGGTGTGTTGGCCAATTTAAAGATGTACAGTACCTAGGGCTATTTAGAGTGCTGAGATGTTGCGATGTTACAGAGGACTTATTTTATTTCTTTGTTCCAAGTTCTAAGTGGCCTATAGCCTATGTTTGTTATGAATAAATGACACGCATATAAACACATATATAAAAAAAAAAAACATATAAACGACTCATTCATGAAAAAAGGTAAAAGAGCTGGGTTGCAGTAATATTTTTGTATAAATGGAAAGCAATTGACATTTGTCTCCTCCCTTTTTTGCTGATCCAAAAAATGGTCCTTCACAAAAGACCGTAAAAATGGTCCACTCAAAAACCGTAGTGTGATCCGAACCATGAGATTTGTGATCTGTTACACCACTAACATACAAGTCAATAGCTATAAAATGCTAGAATGTAAATTGATCCTAAATCTTTGTCATTTTGTTTTACAGAAGCAGTCATTATAAGGTCAAATCGTAAGTATAATCTTCTTATTAAACATGCAAGATCATTTCATGCTTTTTAATTTAAATCTAAATTGGTCAAAATATTAAACTAATTTAGTTGTGTGATTTTGTGATTTTACAAATATGTTTCTGTGGTTGTAATCTTTTTAAAATTAATTATTAACTAAATTAAGATGAGAAATGTTTTACATCTAGTGTAAATAAAATAACTTGATAAATGTAAACGCTGTAGATAATGTATATATTTACTGTATGTAATTTCTCTGGGAGTATTAGGTATGGGGTTGAGTAAAGTGTTAACATTTGTTATTTCAGTCTAAAAAGGACTGAAATAACACTCACCGGCCACTTTATTAGGTACACCTGTCCAACTGCTCCTTAATGCAAAATTCTAATCGGCCAATCACATGGCAGCAACTCACATTTAGGCATGTGGACATGGTCAAGACGATCTGCTGCAGTTCAAACCGAGCATCAGAATGAAGAAGAAAGGTAATTTAAGTGACTTTTAATGTGGCATGTTTGTTGGTGCCAGACGGGCTGGTCTGAGTATTTCAGAAACTGCTGATCTACTGGGATTTTTACGCACAACCATCTCCAGGGTTTACAGAGAATGGTCTGAAAAAGAGAAAATATCCAGTGAGCGGCAGTTCTGTGGGCGCAAATGCCTTGTTGATGTCAGAGGTCAGAGGAGAATGGCCAGACTGGTTCCAGCTGATAGAAAGGCAACAGTAACTCAAATAACCACACGTTACACCCGAGGTCTGCAGAAGAGCATCTCTGAACGCACAACACGTCCATCCTTGAGGCGGGTGGGCTACAGCAGCAGAAGACCACATCGGGTGCCACTCCTGTCAGCTAAGAACAGGAAACTGAGGCTACAATTCACACAGGCTCACCAAAATTGCACATTAGAAGATTGGAAAAACGTTGCCTGGTCTGATGAGTCTCGATTTTTGCTGCCACATTCAGATGGTAGGGCCAGAATTTGGCGTCAACAACATGAAAGCATGGATCCATCCTGCCTTGTATCAACGGTTCAGGCTGGTGGGGGTGGTGTAATGGTGTGGGGGATATTTTTTTGGCACACTTTGGGCCCATTAGTACCAATTGAGCATCGTGTCAACGCCACAGCCTACCTTAGTATTGTTGCTGACCATGTCCATCCCTTTATGACCATCTTCTGATGGCTACATCCAGCAGGATAACGCACCATGTCATAAAGCGTGAATCATCTCAGACTGGTTTATTGAACATGACAATGAGTTCACTGTACTCAAATGGCCTCCACAGTCACCAGAGCTCAATCCAATAGAGCACTTTTGGGATGTGGTGGAACGGGAGATTCACATCATGGATGTGCAGCCAACAAATCCGCAGCAACCGCGTGATGCTATCATGTCAATAAGGAGCTAAATCTCTGAGGAATATTTCCAGTACCTTGTTGAATCTCTGCCATGAAGGATTAAGGCAGTTCTGAAGGCAAAAGGGGTCCAACCCGGTACTACTAAGGTGTACCTAATAAAGTGGCCGGTGAATATATTAGTGCTGGGCAAAGATTAATCATATTTAAAATAAAAGTTTGTTTTGACATAAGATATGTTTGTGTACTATATTTAAGTTATACACACACATACATAAAAACAAAACTACAAACTTTGTTTGGCATATATATTTGAATGTGTGTATATATATAAATATATGTGTATGTATAATTTTATCATATACATATATATTTTATATCTAAATAAAATTTTACATTTTCTTAAATGCAATTTTGTTTGTTGAGATTAAACAAAAATCAAGGTTTCTAAAAGAGTAGACATTATGGTTGTTCCATGGAATATACATTTTTCTGAAGTTAAAACATTAGTATTGCCTTTAAAATTGCAATTAACGAGATGCATAACATCCTGAATTTGTGTTTATTATTGATTTTTAAACAAGTCAGGATGCATCATGAATGAAAGTAAATAATGATCCCGTTATGTTTTTTCTGTGTGTTCTACAGAGAGCAGACCTCTGCTGTCGGCTCTGGTCATCATCAGTGTGGTGCTCATTCTGGCCGTTTCTGCCGTCATTTGGTTCGTCCAACAAAGACACAAACCTGGATCCTCCATCCTCAACCTGATCGAGTATCATCCGCCCTTCAGATCCCCGTCCGCCGATCAGACCTGTCTGGTGGAGTCCGAGGAAATCAACGAGATGCCATAAAACTCTCCGCACACAGGTCAGAATGAACCACAGGGGCTCATAGGAGATTCACAACTCCACTTCACTAAAGCCAGACTCAAAGCATCTCTTTCTCTGGGCAGAACAAAGGGCTGGATGGTAAATATGATCTGTCTGAATGTGAAATAAACATACCACAGTCGCTGGGCTTTTATTATGCAGGAAAATCGAGCACATTGATTGTCTTTCTGTTATTAGCTATGTTTTCATCCAGCTGTCTTTATGCACATTTTGGAATATCACTAATGCAAAAATGTGAACAAATCACTAATGGAAGCACCAAGATGCACATACATTTTGAAAATTTCACATAAAAAGCTTATACAGTTGAAGTCAGAATTATTCGCCCTCCTGTTTAAATTTTAATTATTTTATATTTATTTTTTCCCAAATTTCTGTTTAACGGAGAGAAGATTTTTTTCAACACATTTCTTAACATAATGTCCATTTCACACCACACGCGCAAGCAGAGCAGAAGCGGCGCGCAGACCTTTCACAACGGATGCGTCTGCGGCACGCAGCACATCAGCAGCTGCTTCACAGATCAATCTGTCTGTCAGTTACCTGTCTATCTATCTGTATATATAAATACACTTTATTTTACTTTTCATCCGCACCAAGGCCCGCAGCAATTTCCTCCCATGCTGTTTTCTTAACCTACAAGTTTTTATTTTTATTTTTTATATATAGATCCTAAAGAACTGTCTTCATCTCTCGCTCTGAGGAAGATCATTCATGTCTTTTCAGGTGCACACAGAGGACAATCGCCTCTGATATCATGTAGTTTTGTTTTTGATTGTCAGCATGATGTAGGCCTATTGTTATAATAATATTTATACAATATAGTTATAATGATATTTAAACATGAAGTGTTTGCTACTAAAGCAAAACTAAAAATTTTTTCAATTTGGTTTTATAGTTAAGGCCCAAATAAATATTTGTTGCATTATTTAATCGTTCAGTTAATTGACTATATATATATATATATATATATATATATATATATATATATATATATATATATATATATATATATATATATATATATATATATATATATATATATATATATATATAAATAAATCAGTGGATCTTATCGATGCATTTAATGGGTAAAATTGCTACTTTTTACTGTCATTCAATATGTTTTTGGTCATTATCAATGCACTGTCACTTTAATTAAATGTGAACAGCGTGGCAAAATTAGACCCAGCACCAAAAGATCACAGCAACACACTGATGTGCTGCTTCTACATGCGGTATAAAAGCTCTAATCTGTATAAACGGCGAAAAAAAACATGCGCTGCTAGGGATGCAACGATTATAAATTTTGGTTGTACGATTATAGTCTGAGAAATAATCACGGTTTCACGGTTATCACGATTATTATGCATTCATTAATTTCAAAACACTGCTAGTTTAGAAAATCACATGAAAACTGAAGTGTTATTTATTGCAGCTCAGTAAGCAATTAATACAGCACAAAATAATATTAAAAACGAACAATAGCCCATTTCTCTCTTTGTGCTTAAAAATATGTAAACTTTTTGACATTTAAACATACTTAATTTTTACACTGTAAATAAATGACAGAACAATGAATAAATAAATAAAAAATGGTATTTGTCTAATGCAGGGCTTGAAATGAACTTTTTTACTTGGTAGCACTGTTGCTTCAAACTTCCAAAATTTTAGGAGCACCATAAAAAATTTAGGAGCACCCACCAAAAATAAATGATCACCACTGCAAATTATATATTACAGATTTATTGCATTTGAAAACAACAACAATCAGGACTAACAAAAACCAGAAACAACTAACTAATTCTGTAATCACTTATTGATATTTGTGCAATAATTCCAAAATGAATATAACATATTAATGATGTCGACATGGGCGTTGCTAGGCCTATTTTAGGTGGGCTGTAGCCCCCCTATATTTCTACTCAGCCCCCCTAAAACTTTTGCGATTAGCTCAAACTGTACACTAAATTATCGCCTCAGTCCCCTGTAAATTTGATTAAAAAAACGGCGGCAGAATTTGGCTCCTCCCCGTCTTTTGTTTTTCATTTGATCGGCAAACCACAGCAAGGTGTGTGTTTATTGATAAATTGTTATAATATCTGCTTATCTGCAGTTCTTTGATATAGATTATCACCTGTATCTCAATGTCACAGAGGAGCAGTCGGGTTTTCACGGCGTTCACCTCATCAGCACAGCTGTTTCCTTCAGCGAAAAATGTAACTCTTAAACTCGTAACTCTCAAAATGAACTACCAATATTGAACATTTTACAGTTCATGTGGCGTTAACTATACCATACAGTCTTGCACAGAAAGGATTAAACACAGTGACAGAACCACTTGGAGCAGGGGTGTCCAAACTCGGTACTGGAGGGCCGGTGTCCTGCATAGTTTAGCTCCAACTTCCTTCAACACACCTGCCTGGAGCTTTTTAGTATACCTAGAAAGAGCCTTGATTAGCTTGTTCAGGTGTGTCTAATTGGGGTTGGAACTAAAATACCCTGGACACCGGCCCTCCAGGACCGAGTTTGAGCAGCCCTGACTTAGAGAATGTACTCGTTTTAACTGTCACTGAGTCACTGACAGAGATAAAAACATAAAGTATTGTCTAGTATTAAAAAAAATACTTTTTATTTATTATTATCATTCAGATCGACAAAAATGTGAATTAGCCTGTAAGTTTAAAAATATATATTTATATGTATGTCATTTAATTAGAAAAGTGGCAGTTTATTTATGTAATACACAGAAACGAAAAATGCACTTAAATATAGAAAGTGGTTTTTACTACAGTAAACAAGGGGGTTGGCCTTTTTGGCTTATTCAGAACTTAAATGGTTATGATTATATATATAAAAATGTTTTACCCTATAAGGAGCTGAGCCCCCCTAAAATGAAAATCCTAAAATCGCCCCTGGATGTCGATGACAACAATAATATACTAACAATGAATAACATTATCATGCTGCCCTAAATGTGCTTGAATGTGAGTTATCTGCTATAAAAAGTTCTACTGTTACATTATAACAAAAAAATCTAGGGTTTGCATCAAACAAAAATGAAGCATTGCAGTAAGAAATATAGATTTTGCACTATTGTTTTTTTATGCATGTCAATTTAATAACCAGAAAGATCGGACAAAAGAAAGAAAGAAAAGTCTTACTTGTACTACTCTTTTAAAAGTTTTGGTTTGGGTTTGTGTCATTTTAAATGATCAGTCTTGTTATGCGCTGATTTACATTTTTCTGTGTTTGTGGAAAAAAAGCAGGCGAGCCGACCCAATATATGAGCGGCGCAGAGCATGTGGTTCTCGCGATGACAACCTGCATCCGTTCTTTGTCATCATGACTCATGAGCCGAAGTTTCAGTATGAACTTAGTAAAGTCGAGCTTTTTTGGCAAAGAGATCTATATACTGTTAGATTTTATATTTAGCGGACATTTGTGCTGAACACGCAGTGAATACAACGCATCGAGATGCGGGCCATTAAACAGCTGATCCACCGACTCTTTCAGCACCCTCTCCGAAGTCACTCGATTGATCTCGGCTCAATATTTACCGCATGATCGCTCTCATTGGCGCCAATATTTGCCACTTTAAGTGGCCTTGGAAACCTGTGTACTTTTCATTGCTTCTTCCTTACTTCAGCCGTTTACAGTTCCCGCGGTCACAAAAGCCCCCATCTCAACTAGTGCGCGTGAAAAGCGTGAGCGCGTTGCGTCGCGTGCGCGTCCCTCCATTGGAAATAATGAACTTACACGAGCTTGCCTTAGTTAATAGCCTCAGTCATAGTTAATGCAGTGTGCGTGGTTATTAGTCTCGGTGTACAAACTAGCGCACAGCTGGCATAACTTTGTTTAGTGACTGCAGTTTTGTTCTGTGCAGAAACGCGGTGTTGAGAAGCCTTTACGATTAATTAACCGTTTCGAATTAAAGCGCGGTTAATAGTGAAACCGGTTAATCGTTGCATCCCTATGCGCTGCTCACGTGTGCGGTGTGAAAGAGTTGATGATAAACGTTTTTTACTGAATCAAAAAAGTCATGTGATTTTGTTTTTGCAGATTATGTGATGATAAAATTGGCACAATGGGATGCTGTTAACGGACAAACCAGTGTAAAACACCTGAAATGCCAAAGTCTGTCATCACAGTGGTTCAGTATTACTCTTTTTAATAATAATAATAAGAATAGTAAGAATATCTGACATCTCCAAAAGCCATCACATTGCATTTCATCTTCTGAGGCACAACTCATTTATTATATAAGAAATAAACACCGAAAACTAAATTTTTCTGTCTGATATTTGGTGCCAGTTTATCAGGAAATTACAATTTTGTTCTCTTTGATTCATTGAATGGAAACGCTGCTTTATTTGCAAACGTTTTATGCCATATTCCAGTGTTGTGCATGAATCTAATTGACATCTTTGGATGGAAACATAGTTAGTGTTGTATTGTTTGCGTTACTAATATTTTTCCTTTTTAGCTGCAATGTGTCACTTTTGTGAGATTGGCCAGATTTTGATAAATGTATACTTTATAAATTGTGTGTGTGTGTGTACTGGTCTAGCTATACTTGTGAGTGCTCAATTGTGAGGGCTCAGTCGTCCTCACTTTTATAGTTAAATATGAAAATTGACCCACTATGAGTCCTCACTAATTGTAAATGTTTATAAATCGGCCAGAAGATTTATTTATTAGTATCACATCTAATACAAGTATTGCGTCTTTGATGTTTTTTTTAGTATTACATCTAATGATGTGCACTTGTTTCTGTGAGAGTTTGGCGGTCTGGCCATAGAGCGTATCATTAACCTGATAGAAATGGACCAATGGATGTCTATGTAATCTCCTTACTAAGATAGGAAAACAAATTGTGTGAGGGCGTGTGTGCTCATGCATCTGTTCGTTTGCTCATGTGTGTGTGCATGCGCGTGTGGCTATGGAAAAAAATAAAAACGGCTCTCAATAGCTGTCAGGCCAGTGAGAGCCAGGGCTTTTATTAGGCCGGGCCGTGCCAATAGCCCGGGAGCTTGAGCAGTGAGGCCGAAATCATGTCGCATTTCCACGCAAACCCCACCCCCAGAACGTCCCCTAAATCAAACGTCACACAACCCGCCCACTTCAGCGGGAATCAGGCAGATAAAGCACACCATCGCATCATTATGAAACGATTAAAATGAAGACAAATGACACGTTATTGTACAGCATTACGTTATATGTCTATAAGCACAGGCCTATGTATTTTCATTCATTATATTTGTTTACTAGCCGACCAACTGTTGGCATCGTACATCGAGTGGTCTCGCCACTAACGGAGGGATGACCCATCCATAATATGAAAAAACAGAAATTTTCTGGTAATAACTCTGCATACAGTGTAGCCTATTTTATAACATCCTCGTTTCAAATGATATTTGGTTTTTGGCCCTTCATATGAAAAAGTTTGGGCACCCCTGATCTATAGCATAAGCTTACAGTTGGTTAAAAAAAATGCATGCCTTGTTTTCAGACATGTTTATTTAAATATTTGGAAAACATAATAATAATATTAATAATGTTTTAACTTCTGAAAACATATAATAATAGTAATAAGAAGAAGATGAAGAAGAATGTTTGATGCATTTAAAAACAAACTAGGATCATTTTGTTCAAACACATAGTAAATCCAAAAAATCCTGAGAAACTGAATTTTTTTCCATACTTGTGCGTGATTGTGTGTGTACGTGAGCGTGTTTTTATATATAGTTATAATTAAAATTCAGAGACCACTATCAAGCTCTGAAGAGGGCAAAATGCCATATATTTTTGTGCACTATATGTTAGTATGAGAAAGCGGCTTAAAGTTATACATTATAATAATCAATCAGAGGCTTACTGACCAAGTTTTTAGTGCCAAATTTTGTGTCCGCTTTTCCTGTGAAATTTTATTACAATGACAGATTATGACCAGTGTTTCTTTTCTGTCTTTCTCTGCTGAAAAGGTCATTTTTCTTTATGTTAGTTTTAGATATGAACATTTCCTGATTGCCGATCCCGATGTTTTTAAAATGTTTATGTTGATTTTCTGATTTGTGTTTGCCACTAACAGTTATCTGTATCTATATTGTTATGAATCAAACTGTATAAACATCGATTAAGGCTTTATTTATCTATTCATGAACAAGCCATTTCTCTGAGAGAAACTAATCGTGTTGCTCTTTCAATACAAATAAAGATTCGTCAATTGTTTTGGTTTGTTTTCTGTTTTTAGTGTCTGATCTGATTTTTTTTATTTCCTCCGACATGCCAAAACTGCACAAATACACTCAGCTGTTGCTTTTAATAGCTCAGATTTTATTGCCGCCTTCACTGAAATCCTGATAATTAGTGATGTGACGTTGTGCGCCGAGGATTCGAAGCATGTATCAAAAAAATGATACATCTCGCATTGAAGCAGTGTACCGAAGCTTGATTCGTTTATCCCTAATCACTTGATCAGTGACGTCCAAAGCATCATTTTTGCCTATACCCACGTGACCGCTTCGAATTTTGATTTTAAGGTTTAAAACACCCCCGTGGGTTAATAAATTGTAAAGCGAGAGATTAGGCATCGATTACATATATTTCTACTGTTTCAAAGCACCACGCACCAGTAATTCAACTAAAATGCAATAGTAGCTTATAGTAAAACACTTTTGAACCATACTAAAGTGTATTAGTGCATTATTTACAACTACTTTTAAAGAATGCCATTGTATTTTGTAGCATAGAGCATAACGGAGGGCAGCTGACGAATGCGGTGCAGAAGTCTCTCTCATAGCTTACTCCTTAGAGCATTCGCTTCCCATGCAGAAATCACTGGTTCGATCCCCGCTCAGAACGAGAGTGTGGGTGTAGGATCGACTGAAATAGATAAATGTTATTAATTATAAATACCTTTGATTTTACTACAGTCGTCGGTGGTGTAATGTAACATACCTTATATGTAAGAAACTACAGTAATTGGGTAATTTGTTTATATTACTACTGTTGTATTACTACGAGTTGGTCAGTTATGAACGTTTGACATTTTTGCAACACAGTGCTTACCCACACTTTAACCAGCAGAGGTCCTCATTGAGATCTCATTTAGGGTTGGGCCGATAGACGATGCTATCGTCCATCGCCGATGGCCGATAAACTTCACGATGCTGAGCCAGCCGGCATTGTGATCCATCGCCCTGCCCCACATGTATATTGATATATAACTTATTATTTGCATGTCATCTTAATAGCAATAACGGTCTTTTTATGAGCTGTGTTATATTTTACTTATAGCTGCTGTTTGCACGGCTAACAGCATCGTGAGGATTAAATAAATCGTGAGGATTATACAGCACCTCTCGCGCTTAAAATGTGTAGATTCAGTGGCAAACGCTGTTACCTGCAAACCCCGTCCCACAGACTTTACAGTGAATGGCTTTAGTCATTTTCATAGCGGACTTGAAGCCACTGGAAGTCTTTTATCCACCTTTTGGAAAAGTGTAAATGGTGGATTAACATTCAGCACATGATCACTAATAGGATGTGCCATTATTAGTAACGTTATGGTTTCTAAAAGTAAATCTGTCAGCTCTTCACATTTCCGCGGTTGCAGCTCCTGTCATGTGAAGGCAGAAGGCATTGACAGAGTGATTGACAGCTGATATTAACCAATCTATTCGTGTTCAGTTCTAGAGCAGTGGGCCAATATTTTGCAGTGAAAACAGGTCGCATGGCAACAATTTATGCATTAGCTCAAATGCGTTCAAATATATATTTTAGGTCGCATAAAATTTCGGGCGCATACACCAAAACGGTCGAGCCCTAGCATCTTTACTTGTTATTATTTCCTCATAATAATAGCAATAAAAAAGTTATCATTAATCACAAAACAAATTACAGTGAACTCCAAACGAACTCTCGTCTCGCCTCCGCCACCAGCTGTGGGAAAAAGCCATTATAAGGACACAGATCACTCCGCCTATTCATGCCAGAGTCCCGCGGAAAAAAGTGATTGACAGGTGGTAATTTGTGTATAACTTTATTTATTTATGGTTTGGTCATGGGTAAAGCAAAGACCATGTGGGTCAGGTAGTGAAAACAATACGCTACAATTATTAAATTCGTTATGAATTAATTGATATTTAACAACAACCCCCACCCCGTTTACGACGACGATGTTATCGTCCATCGCCGATGTTCACGTTAGACATCGTACGATGCCAAATTGGTCAACATCGCCTAACCCTAATCTCATTTGGAAAGCTTTGAGTAATGAATCTTTTTCCGATACATTTGAGTTGAACGCTTCACTGGTTCAGAAAGCTTCATTTTGCCATCACTACTGAAAATCTCTCAAGACACGTTAGCAAAACAAACTCGATTTAGTAGCCATGAGAAACTATCGTCTCGTATGTTTTTAATTCATATTTTGAACTTGTTTCTATCTTTGTTTTCCGTTTTAAAATGTTCAAAATATACAAATCATGTAAAAATATTCAGTAATATTCATTCATTCATTTTCCTTCGGCTTAGTCCCTTTATTTATCAGGGGTAGCCACAGTGAAATGAACCGCCAACTTATCCAGCACATGTTTTGCGTAACGGATGCCTTCCAGCTGCAACCCAGTACTGGGAAACAATTCAGTTCATCTTTATTTCTCTAGCGCTTTTACAATGTAGATTGTGTCAAAGCAGCTTAACATAGAAGTTCCAGTAAATTGAAACTGTGTCGGTACAGGTTTCAGAGTTTACTTCAGTTTAGTGTGGTCTAATTTTCACTGCTGAGAGTCCAAACACTGAAGAGCAAATCCATTTATGCGCAGCTCCACAAGTCCCAAACCAAGCAAGCCAGTGGCAACAGAGACGAGCAACAAACTTCATCAATTGACGAAAGTGAAGAAAGCCTTGAGAGAAACCAGGCTCAGTTGTGCACGACCCTTTCTCCTATGGCCAAACTTCTTGAACAGAGCTGCAGTCTATGCGCCGGAGGCTGGAGAACCCTGGGCGTCCTTCGTGGAGAAGCTGGTGTTAAGGCTGGCCCTTCAGGATCAATGCAGAGATTCGTCTGTCACTGTAGTCTCTCAGGAATCAGTCTCATGCTCTCCATTCCTCCATCACCGCCACAGCAGCTGCTCAGGATACGGCCTGGTCCAGGATTACGGAGACCTCGGAATAAGGAAAAACAGACTAACAAAAGCATAGATGCCGTTCAAATTATAATGTCTTTAGGGAAGTGTTCCCGGCTCCAGCCCTAATTAATACAATCTAACAATCCGTTAGAGGATTTGGATTTCAACAGCATTTGTGTTTTATGTGTATGCTAATGCAAAGAGATGTGTCTTTAATCTACTGTAGTTTTAAACTGACAGAGTGTGTCTGCTTCCCGAACTGTGCTAGGAAGGCTGTTCCAGAGTTTAGGTGCCATATATGAGAAAGATCTACCGCCTACAGTTGATTTTGATATTCTGGGAATAATCAATTGTCCAGAATTAATTTAGCGTAGTGGACGTGATTGGCTGTAATACACCAGGAGCTCCCTCAAATACTGGGTAGCTAAGCCGTTCAGGGCTTTGTAGGTAGTCAATAAAATTGTTACATTTATACAATATTTAATAGAGAGCCAATGCAATGATGAAAGAACTGGAGTAATATGATCATATTTCTTCTAGAAAGCACTCTAGCAGCTACATTTTGAAGTAGCTGAAGTTTGTTAATTAGGCCAGCAGGTCAACTGCCTAGTAATGCATTACAATAATCTAACCGAGAGGTCATGAAAGCATAAATAAGCTTTTCCGCATTAGACATTGATAGCATATGTTGAAGTTTGGCAACATTTTTATGAAAAAAAAAATGCAGTTTTACAGATGCTTGACACCCATACACTCTTGCATTCGTTTGGACTGTGGGGGAAACCGGAGCACCCAGAGGAAACCCACGCCAACACAGGGAGAACATGCAAACTTCACACAGAAATGCCAACTGACCCAGCCGAGGCTCGAACCAGCAACCTTCTTGATGTGAGGCGACAGCGCTAACCACTGAGCCTCCATGTCACCCCTTCAGTAATGTTATATATTATTATATATAATATTATATGTGTGTATATACCGTAATATTATTATTTTAATATTACATTTTTGTTTTTAAATGTCTGTCTATATAGGTTTGTTTTTATTTTAGATTATTTTGTAGTACATCAACTAGTTTTTTATTTATATGTTTGAACTAGTGTCTATTTTATGGCCCATTTCCACTGTCAAAAGGTACCTAAAAGCGAACCGTATCACTTTTTGGGTACCAAAAGGCGGAGCTAGACGTGCAGCTGAATGCTATTGGTTTACAGAGATACGTCACTCGTGCATACACGGGCAGAAGAATGAAAACAAAGAAACCACCATCTTTAAACACTGCTGAGACATTACATCGTAATACTATATGCATATAATAACGAGCCATGGTTGACCCAAGCTTAAACAAACATTGTCGTCATCTTGATGAACAGCCACAAAGCCAAGAACAACAAAATCAGCCGTGTCCTGTTTTTGTTTTACGAGGCCGTCTAAAAATGCGAGCGGTTTCACTTTCTCCAGAGAGCTTGCGTGCGCGTGTCTGTATTTGAAATGAAGAGCTTCTTGAGCTGATGATAATAACGTGTGCATGGTTATTAGATTAGATTAGATTAGATTCAACTTTATTGTCATTACACATGTACAAGTACAAGGAAACGACATGCCAAAACTGCACAAATACACTCCGCTGATGCTTTTAATAGCTCAGATTTTACTGCCGCCTTCACTGAAATCCTGAAAATCTCTCAAGACACGTTAGCAAAACAAACTCGATTTAGTAGCCATGAGAAACTATCTTCTCGTATGTTTTTAATTCATATTTTGAACTAGTTTCTATCTTTGTTTTCCATTTTAAAATGTTCAAAATATTCAAATCATATAAAAATATTCAGTAATATTCATTCATTCATTTTCCTTCAGCTTAGTCCCTTTATTTATCAGGGGTAGCCACAGTGAAATGAACCGCCAACTTCTCCAGCACATGTTTTGCGTAATGTATGCCCTTCCAGCTGCAACCCAGTACTGGGAAACAATTCAGTTCATCTTTATTTCTCTAGCGCTTTTACAATGTAGATTGTGTCAAAGCAGCTTAACATAGAAGTTCCAGTAAATTGAAACTGTGTTCTGTAAATTGAATCGCTTCTGACGTCCAATCCTTTCAGAAACGCACAAACATGCGAGTGAAGTGTTTAACTATTGTGATCACCTTTTGGACTTTTATGAACTCAGAATGACTGAATTACTCTCTAACAGAGGCCACACGTGCTGGTGAAGATTAAAGACACAGATGAGAGGTTTGCACTGACTGTGGGCTGTATGTTGCATGCAACGCAATCTCACGGCAATTCGTAACTTTTTGTTTTAGTGGCTAATTCGTATGAATTCGTACGATCTAATTCGTACAAATTAGTACGATTTGCTCATGACCCAATGACAGGTGGGGTTAGGTACCACGCCTCCTTTTTAAAATCGTACGAATCCGTACGAATTAGCCACTAAACTGACAAAACGTAAAATACTTACGTTTTCTTCGTGGATCAGGCTGGTTGCATGTTGTTTTTGAACCTAAATAAGGACTAAATGTCTGCTGTGTGTAGTTTTTCTGTAATTGGTAACATAATGGAGACTGTAAGGGTCTGTATGTGTTCATATATGTTGCATTTATTTATTGATTTCATATAATTGCAGACGTTACAGTAGGCTATTTCACACGGTCATTGATCTGCAGTTATAATCAAATCATGTTCATAGAAATGTTAGTAATGAACGTTTATACACAAGTATTTATGTGTATAAAGCATCTGTTTTGTGAGAAGTGCTTCTCATATGATATGTGAACGACCCGTACGGCTTTACTTTAACATTTTCTCCAGCAAGAATGATGTCCACTGAAACTTTGTCGTACAGCACTGCCACCATTGGTACCCTTTAGGCAGTGGAAAGGCAATGCTGATAAAGGTGACCCATACCAACCCGTACTGTACCAGTCAGTGGAAATGGGCAATCAGTGTCTCTATTAAGTATTTTGAATTGTTGTAAAACACAAATTGGCACTCTCACTTATGGTCTCTGGTCATCCGTTACAATTATACTGGGGCAAGATTGTGTCTGAAATGTGCATTCTTTTTGACGAGGAGTTGACTATGGATCCTGTATTTTTGATTCTTGGTCTACCGGATCAATCTTTGATTTTTTTATCCAATGAAAGGAGACTTTACAATCTTCTTACGTTTGCAGCCAGGAAAAATATATTATTGAGATGGATAAGCGATAAGACCCCGACTATTTCAGGATGGCACAAGATTTCAATGGAACTAATCCCGCTGGAATATTTAACATAATGGCCGGCCAGATCAGTTCTATAATGTTTGGAAGCCTTATATTAGCAATTTAGAGGCTGATTTGTCAACCATTCTGTGAAAAGGCTTTCCTCCCCATGTACCTCAAGTGACTGCATAGAATTTTGAATTTGTATTGTGCTACCATTATGCTTTACCTATTTTATTTTAATTATTTTATTTCTATTTAATCCCGTTTTTCTTTTATGTATTCTGAATATCTTAAGCTATAGCTGTTAATTACTAATCCTACTAGTTTGTGACCCGTTATTAGTATTTTTGCATTGTGTTTTGTTAAAGTTGAAAAATGTTCAATAAAGACATTTGACAAAAAAAGTATTTTTAATTGTTTACTTATTTTGTATTGTTTATTTATTCATTTTTATAGTGCATTAGCTACTGATTAATATTCATTAACATTTTCCAAGTAATTTCATTTTTAAAATGCAATATTCATTTTTTTATATGCATTTTTTCTACTTTTTATTTTTGCAGTACATCGGCTAGTTGCATTTCAGTTGTTTTAACTAAAATCTAAAATATATGTTTTATACTGTGTGTGTGTGTGTGTGTGTGTGTGTGTGTGTGTGTGTGTGTGTGTGTGTGTGTGTGTGTGTGTGTGTGTGTGTGTGTGTGTGTGTGTGTTTTTATTTATTTATTTATTTGATTAAATTAATTGCAATGAGTTTTTTTATTCAGTTATTTTTATTTTAGTTTTCTGTTTTTGTATTTTGTTTATTTGAGCTTGAAAATTTTTGCTGCTTTTTTTGTCATTTTATAAATTTTTTGTAATGTAAATATAGATTTTATAAACCTTAGTTTGTTGTTTCTTAATTTAAAAAAATGAAAGAGAAAGTGAAATTGAGCACGCATGTGTGTGAAATATTATTCTTGTGTTTTCAGTTGACTTGATTACAGGATACATACAAATACTCAAAACAGCCACAATATTAATATTATTAACTAATATCCCTTTTCTGTTTTACATTACATGATTTTTTCAATGTAAATTGAGATTTTCTAAGTCTTAGTTTGTCGTTTTGGTTTTAAAAAAAATAATATGTGTGTGTGTGTGTGTGTGTGTGTGAGAGAGAGAGAGAGAGAGAGAGAGAGAGAGAGAGAGAGAGAGAGAGAGAGAATGCTCAGGATAAAGTGGGCCAGTTTATTGAGGCCAGTGAATCTCCCTCTGGGCTTTTCTACATCACTGTCAGTCTTTCAGCCTCAAAGTGTCACTTTTCTCTGTTTCTGCTGCTCCACCTTAACACGTTTGCTCATCAATATCACTGCATTTGCATTTCTTATACAGTACTATAATCATAGAAGTGTTTAAATCTGTGCAGTAGTTCATTTGCACGCAGCTGATAATCAGTTATTGATTTTTTCCTGTGTCCTCAGTGACTATTTTCATCTCATAATCATCACTGTTGTCCTGGAAGTGACATCATTTGGGTTGGAGAAACAACATTTGCAGTAAATATTATATTTTTATTAGTAATAGTATATAATAATATTAGTTAATAGTATATTTTTTAAAATTATTATTTTACTTCATTATTTTATTTATTATTAGTCTGTATTTTTAGTTGACTTGATTACACATTAATAATAATAACTGATATCCCTTTTCTGTTTTTGTTTTCTAAGTTTATTTGTATGACTCAATAATTGCTGTTTCAAAGCAGCTTCACAAAACTGACCAACTCTTTATAATCTAATATCTAATTTAAATCAGAAACTACTGTAATCAGGTTGCAACTAAATAGGGGCGTCACGGTGGCTCAGTGGTTAGCACTGTGGCCTTACAGCATAAAGGTCTCTGGGTCGAGTCCCAGCTGGGCCAGTTGACGTTTCTGTGTGGAGTTTGCATGTTCACCTCGTGTTGGCGTGGGTTTCCCCCACAAGTCCAAACACATGCGCTATAGGTGAATTGAAAAAACTAAATTATCCCTAGTGTATGAGTGTGTATGTGTGTTTCCAAGTACTGGGTTGCAGCTAGAAGGGCATCCGCTGTGTAAAACATATCCTGGATAAGTTGGAGGTTCATTCCACTGTGGTGACCCCTGATGAATAAAGGGACTAAGCCTGGTTTATACTTTTGTGTCAAATAATCGGCGTGACCCACGGCGCAAGCCTCGCGCATAGCAGTGCATTTATACTTCTGTGCGCTGTTTCTGTTTCTCTGCAATACACTTCAGAAACGCTAGCTGGCAGTAGGTCTTTGTGTTTTTCTGTATCGAGTTTCTTCGCTGGTGTTTTGTTTTTTCTGAACACTTCCTTAATGTACAAGTGGCTCAAATTTGCTCATTTTGAGGCGGGAACCGGCGGACGTGCAACAACTTTAATCATAAGGTAAACACAAAACAACAGTCTCCATCCGGAGCTCCTTCACAGGACTCCACACTTGTAAACACTCGCTGCATCGGGCGCGCGGCTCTCACCTCCGCCCACACTCGTCAGCGCTACCAAGTCGACCAATCACAGAGCTTGCACGTGCGCAATAAGGCCGATTTATACTTCTGCGTCAAACGCACGCGTATGCTACGGCGCAGCCTACGCGTGGACGCATAGCTCCTCGCCGTGGCCGCTGGCGTCGTTGACGCGCACCTCTCAAAAAATGTAACGTCTGGTTTATACTTCTGCGTCAAGCGATCGGCGTAACCCACGGCGCAAGCCTCGCGCGTAGCAGTGCATTTATACTTCTGCGCGCTGTTTCTGTTGCTCTGCAATACACTTCCGAAACGCTAGCTGGCAGTAGGTGTTTATCTTCCTCTGTGTCGAGTTTCTTCGCTGGTGTTTTGTTTTTCTGAACACTTCCTTAATGTACAAGTGGCTCAAATTCGCTCATTTTGAGGTGGGAACCGGCGGACGTGCGACAACTTTAATCATAAGGTAAACACAAAACAACAGTCTCCATCCGGAGCTCCTTCACGGGACTCCACACTTGTAAACACTCGCTGCATCGGGCGCGTGGCTCTCACCTCCGCCCACACTCGTCAGCGCTACCAAGCCGACCAATCACAGAGCTTTCGCTACATATGCGTGCGCTTGACGCAGAAGTATAAATCGGCCAAAAGAAAATGAATGAATTAATCAACTAAATAGGTTGTACAATGTTTAACCTTATTTATATACTGTAGAGTATATATATATATATATATTTGAAACTTTTTATTTAAGATTTTTCAATATTTTTTTTTTCCGAACAAGCCCTTCCCCAATAATTTAACCCCTTACAGATGAGGGAATAAATAAAAATATATAATAGTAATAATATAAAAAAATATAAACTAAAATCTGAAAAATAATACAAAATAAATAAGTAAAAAGTTCTGCCATTATAAATACTTTTCAGGAGATACATTTGTACATCAAGTTACATTGTGGTTACCTCAGATTACACTGGTGTTAAGGTAATTACCCTCTAAATGTACATATCTAAATATATTGTATTACTTTAATTAATAATAAATATCAGTCTTCATTTTTAGACATGCAGTCATTTTTTTCATTACGTAGACCTGTTTAAGTCCACCTTTGGAGGATCTTCTTTTATCCAATGTACTGCTATCATTTTTGCAACCAGTAATAATACCCTTAGTTTGTTTCTTCATTAATCATTTCTTTGCACAGCGCTCCCAATAAGCACACTAGTGGGGCGAGGGATATCTGTATCTAATATCTATTTCCTTTTTTAACCTTTTTCCTAAATTCTATCTAATATTTTGAATGGATTTTTTACAGCGTTGAGCTGCTTTGACACATCTGTACATCGTAAAAAGCTCTATAGAAATGATTAATCTAATATAACTAATTAGATGCTTGTTAAATTCTTATATGCAGCAATAGTCATTTTAACTTGCCGTCAACATCTTGCTTTAGGCAGAATTTCACTCTCAGGTTGGCTAACATACAGTTATTTCATTAAGATTAAGCCTTTGTTAGTGAGTGACCCTGATCTGACCCCTGTATTGGAGATTTAGGAAGTGACCACTAGAGGTCGCTGTGACTCATGATTAAACCATTCAAGCTCACCGAGTCTAAATTTACTGGACTACATTTAGTACACTCACAATGAAAGATTATAAATGGTTTGAGTGTGAGGGAACACGCCACCAGTCCATGTCCACATCCTTTGGTGTTTATTGTTTGATTTATTGGTTGCTAGATCTCAAAAGAAAACAAAGAGTAAAAATATTTAGTTTACTGTTTGATACTTTAAAAAAAGGATCCAGATACATATAACACATTTAAATAATCCACAAACTGTCTTATGATGTGGACTGATAAAAAAAAAAAAGTCTGACTATATGACTATATATTATACACTTACCGGCCACTTTATTAGGTACACCTTACTAGTACTGGGTTGGACCCATTTTGTCTTCAGAACTGCCTTAATCCTCCATGGTATAGATTTAACAAGCTACTGGAAATAATCCTCAGAGATTTTGCTCCATATTGACATGATAGCATCACGCAGTTGCTGCAGATTTGTCGGCTGCACATACATGATGTGAATCTTCTGTTCCACCACATCCTAAAGGTGCTCTATCTGATTGAGAACTGGGGACTGTGGAGGCCATTTGAGTACAGTGAACTCATTGTCATGTTCAAGAAACCAGTCTGAGATGATTCGCTCTTTATGACATGGCGGGTTATCCTGCTGGAAGTAGCCATCAGAAGATGAGTACACTGTGGTCATAAAGGGATGGACATGGTCAGCAACAATACTCAGGTAGGCTGTGGTGTTGACACGATGCTCAATTGGTACTAATGGGCCCAAAGTGTGCCAAGAAAATATCCCCCACACCATTACACCTCTGTAATAAGGATTGACGCTTCAACGTAGTGAGGATCCGTATGCAGGTCTATCCGTATGCAGGTCTATGCGGCAATCCAGAGTCGTAGTCGTAATTTCAGGCAGATGGTCACAAGGCAGGCAGCACACAGGGATAATCAAACAAAACAAAGCAAAGGTCTAAACACAGCAAAGCAAGGCAAGGAGAAACGCATTGTAATGTTCACTTATTCAGGATACAAGACTCAGCAACATTGTGTGTTTGTGAGGTGTACTTAAAGTCCATGTAATCAGTGCATGAGTGGCTTCAGCTGTCAGAGTGTAATCAAAGGGTGACTTGGATCAGGTGTGTGCATGTGGCATGACTGAATATGTAGTCCATGAACGTGGTGGATTTGTAGTTTATGTGAGTGTGTGTGTGTTAACCAGCGATCTCTGGCTGTGATCGCTGGTGATCGTGACAACCACCACCACCAGCCTGAACCATTGATACAAGGCAGGATGGATCCATGCTTTCATGTTGTTGATGCCAAATTCTGACCCGACCATCCGAATGTTGCAGCAGAAATGGAGACTCATCAGACCAGGCAACGTTTCTCCAATCTTCTATTGTCTAATGTTGGTGAACCTGTGTGAATTGTAGCCTCAGTTTCCTGTTCTTAGCTGACAGGAGTGGCACCCGGTGTGGTCTTCTGCTGCTGTAGCCCATCCGCCTCAAGGTTGGACGTGTTGTGTGTTCAGAGATGCTCTTCTGCAGACCTTCGTTGTAACGAGTGGTTATTTGAGTTACTGTTGCCGTTCTATCAGCTGGAACCAGTCTGGCCATTCTCCTCTGACCTCTGGCATCAGCAAGGCATTTGCACCCACAGAACTGCCGCTCACTGGATATTTTTTTTTTTCAGACCATTCTCTGTAAACCCTAGAGATGGTTGTGCGTGAAAATCCCAGTAGATCAGCAGTTTCTGAAATACTCAGACCAGCCCGTCTGGCACCAACAACCATGCCACGTTCAAAGTCACTTAAATCAGCTGTCTTGCCCATTCTGATGCTCTTTTTGAACTGCAGCAGATCATCTTGACCATGTCTAGAGTTGCTGCCATGTGATTGGCTGATGTTTTCTGTGTATTTATTGATTTGGTTGCCAGGTCATTGTCATGTGGCTACTAAGGAGTGGTTGTTTATGTGTTTCTATGCAGTTGCTAGGGTGTTCATGGCTGTAATGCAGGCACACTCAAGCTTTTTTTTTTGGTGATTTCTGCTGGTCTCTCAGCACTTTCCCAGGGTTCAGCTTGCTGTCTGGAGCTCTTAGGACATGACAAAAGCCAGGTCAACAAAGCCTAATTTATTAGAGACGGACACAATAGCTGCTGTCAGAGAAAGGGGCAGCGGAGGGGAGGCGTGTGTGTGTGAGAGAGAGAAAGAGAGACGAGTCTGATAATAATAATAATGAAACAATAGGCAAACCAAAGGATTTCCATTGAGTGACTCCCTTTGTTTGTTCAAGATTTAACTGGCCAGTGCTATTCTGAAAAGGAAGAGTCCAAAACAGATCAACATAAATAGTCACCCTTTACATTACGTGGCCTTAACTACTATGTACTTGCATCAGAAAATTAAATACATAAATAAATAAAATAAAGGGCACACGGTGGCGCAGTGGTTAGCACTGTCGCCACACAGCACGAAGGTCGCTGGTTCGAGTCCCAGCCAGTTGCTATTTCTGTGTGGAGTTTGCATGTTTTCCCCGTGTTGGTGTGGGTTTCCTCCGGGTGCTCCGGTTTCCCCCACAGTCCAAACACATGCGCTATAGGTGAATTGAATAAGCTAAAGTGGCCGTAGTGAATTAGTGTATGGGTGTTTTCCATTGATGGGTTGCAGCTGGAAGGGCATCTGCTGTGTAAAACATGCTGGATAAGTTGGCGGTTCATTCCACTGTGGCGACCCTTGATTAATAAAAGGACTAAGCCCAAAAGAAAATGACTAACCCCCTGTTACAAACCCCTGATGTTTATCTAGGGGAAATGGGGTTTGACATTTAATGACAATTAAAATAAATTTATATTAACAGTGAATGAAGTGCAAAAGACAACCAAGTAAATATCAAAACTGTGACTTTATTTACAATACCCAAAAGTGAACAAAACAACGAATTAATCCAAAATAAAGAATGTAAGGTGAGGCAAAAATATGTATTTACAATATTTACAACACTGAAACAAATAAAGACGGGGAAAACAAGAGAGCTGGCAGAAGGGACGTGGGCGGCGCTAAAGAAATGAAAAGAACAAAACCCAAACTAAATCTAACTCCCCAGAAGCCTCTAACTAACTAAATATATGAAAACAAAATAATAAACACGAAGAGTCTTCCGGATCCTAACTAGCTACTCTATCTATCTATCCAAAAGTACAAGGGGTGGCGCTCGCCCCTAACCTAATGTACTATACAAAAGAGTAGTCCTACGTGTTGCAAAATGTATGTCACGTGACCTTCTTACCTGTCCGCTTCGTCCAAGCCTCGTAAACAACGTATAAGAGAAATGGAATGGGATATATAAATAACGGACAGATAACGTGCACACAGAAACGGGCAACAACAAAACACAGTCAGATAGGGTATTTTCGTTCTAAACGCGACGCAACAACAGAAACAAGAGAAAAAAGGAAAAAGGAAGGGAAGGGCCGGTGAGGGTTCTGGCGCGCGCTTTTATGGCGGGTGGTCTTTGCTTATTGGATATGACGTACTAGTGACGTAACCGGGAAGGACCAATGAACGGAACCTGAGAATGATGTAAGCAGATAGGGGAGAACAGAGCGAGAGAGAGAGAGAGAGAAAAGAAAAACACAAACAGCACAGAAAACACAAATACATAACACTACCACCCATAAGAACAAACATATAAGTTTGTTTAAAAAAAAAATATTGTGAAATAGAAAAAACTCGCAAAACAAACCATGTGGTTTAATTACGACCAACTACACACACCTGGAAAGAGCATCGGCCACTATATTGTCGGTGCCTTTCTTGTGACAGATTTCCAGGTTGTAATTCTGTACAATCAAAGCCCAGCGCATGAGGCGCTGATTTTGATTGTACATACGGGAGAGAAAAACTAACGGATTGTGATCGGTGTAAACAATGATTGGAAAAGAACTGGAACCAAGGTAAACTTCAAAGTATTGTAATGCCAATAGTAATGCAAGTGCTTCTTTTTCGATGGTGGAGTAATTAATTTGGTGTTTGTTGAATTTTCTGGAAAAATAGCAGACCGGGTGCTCAATGCTATCACGGTCCTCCTGAATAAGTACCGCGCCAGCACCTAGAGCACTCGCGTCTACTTCCAATTTGAAAGGAGTTTCGAAATCTGGGGCCGCGAGGACAGGAGCGCAGCAGAGCAAAGCTTTTATGCTCTCAAAAGCATGCTGACACTCAGCTGACCAAATAAACTGCTGCGAGGGACTCAGTAAATTCGTCAGGGGTGAAGCCACAGTGGAAAAGTTTCGGCAGAAACTACGATAGTACCCCGACATGCCTAAAAACCGGCGCAACTCTCGCCTGGTTTTAGGTATGGGAAATTCGGCTATGGCGGAGACTTTCGCAGCTACTGGCCGAACTTGACCTTGACCCACTTCCTTACCAAGGTATGTGACTGTCGCCCTAGCAAATTCACATTTTGCCAGATTTAATGTTAATGTGGCGTTGGACAGTTTTTCAAAAACAGTGTGTAGCAAAGAAATGTGTTCTGACCAGTCAGATGAGTAAACTACTAAATCATCCAGATATGCATTGCAGTTTGGAACGCCGAATAACACAGTATTGACTAGTCTTTGAAATGTGGCAGGTGCGTTTCGCAATCCGAAGGCCATAACTGAATATTGCATGAAGTGATCTGGAGTAACGAAGGCCGAGATAGCAGAAGCTTGCGGACTTAGTGGAATTTGCCAGTAACCCTTTAACAAATCAAGTTTTGTGACAAAACGAGCTGAACCAAGGTTGTCAATACAATCTTCCATACGGGGTAGAGGGAAGCAATCTGGCACAGTGACAGCATTAACCTTACGGTAATCTGTGCAGAATCTGAAAGTTCCGTCTGGTTTGGGTACCAGAACGCACGGCGAGCTCCATGGACTGCAACTAGGAACTGCAAGACCATTCTCCATCAAATATTCAACTTCCTTCCTCATAATAGCACGCTTGTGTGCATTCACACGGTAAGGATGTTGCTTTATTGGGGAAGAATTTTGAACATTGATGTCATGTTTAATTACTGATGTTTGCGTTGGAGTGTCACTAAAAAGATTGGGAAATTTTTGAATTAAATGAATGATATCTTGCTTTTGTGAATCAGATAAATACGTGAGATGTGAATTCAGATTTTTCAGCATCTCTGAATTAGATAAACGAGCGCACTGCTGAGGAGCATTGCGTAACACCAGGCCATCATCATCAGCTTCAGAATGCGTAACGTCGCTCACAATTGCAACAGCAGGAAGAACAGGGGTTGTGATCTGAGTTTTCTCCTTAACATGGTATGTTTTTAACATGTTGAGGTGACATACGCGCGACTTGCGTTTTCTATCAGGTGTATCAATTACGTAATCTGTCTCGCTTAACTTTTTCTGCACCACATAGGGTCCAGAAAAGCGGGCAGAGAGAGCAGAACCAGGCATGGGCAACAGTACGAGCACCTGATCGCCGGGCTGAAATGAGCGCGCGACCGCTCGGGTGTCGTACTGGCGCTTCATGACGTTTTGCGCAGCTTTAAGTGATTCTTTTGCCAATTTACACGCATCATGTAAACGTTCTCTGAAACGGCTGACATAACTAAGAATGTTCATTTTTGGACTTGCTTCAATTTCCAAAATGTTCTCTTTTAGGAGTTTAAGAGGAGTTCGTAGATCGTGGCCAAATACGAGCTCAGCGGGGCTAAACCCGAGAGACTCTTGGATCGTTTCTCTCACCGCTAATAGTACCAATGGAACGCCCTCATCCCAGTCCTTGCAGGTATCCGCACAGTATTTCTTTAACATAGACTTAAGCGTCTGGTGAAATCGCTCGAGAGCACCTTGACTTTGTGGGTGATAAGCACTTGATACTCGGTGGGTGATGGACAATGATTTTAGAACTTGAGAAAACATTTTGGACATGAAATTTGATCCCTGGTCAGTTTGTATGATTTTTGGTAAGCCGAATGTGGAGAAAAATTTGACCAATGATTTGATTATAAGAGGAGCTGTAATTCTGCGGAGTGGTATTGCCTCAGGAAATCGAGTAGCTGTACACATTATTGTTAGTAGAAACTGATTACCTGTTTTGGTTTTAGGTAATGGACCCACGCAATCAATAATCACATGTTCAAATGGCTCTCCAATGACTGGGATGGGAAAAAGAGGAGCAGGTGGAATTACCTGGTTTGGCTTCCCCATGCATTGGCACGTATGGCAGGTGCGACAAAACTGTACGACGTCCTTCTTTAAACAAGGCCAAAAGAAATGTTTAAGTATCCGATTGTATGTTTTCGTGATACCTAAATGACCTGACATCACATGATCGTGCGCTAAACATAGTACATGCTGGCGGTAAGCGGAGGGAACGACAATTTGATACACATTATTCCAATCACCATCAGTCTCAATGTTAGAGCACCATTTACGCATCAGCAAGTCATTTTCGACAAAATACGCAGTTTTCTTTTTATCAATCTGATCCGAATCAACAACAGAGTCGAAGCACTTTACCAAAGTGTCATCATTTTTCTGCGCATCAATAATTTGCAGACGAGATACGGGCAAACTCAGAGCATCACCATCAAAATTAAAACATTCTGATTTTTCCTGTTGTTTCTGTGTAGCCTTTTTATCTGGAGGTGAAACTACATTATCAGAAAATACGGGCGCAATAAAGGAGTCTGATAAGTCGACGGAATTATCTTTCCGTGACATGGCGCGCGTCACTACGCAGGCTGGAAACGCATCTGGGTGGTTTACAGACAATTCGTCTGGACAAGAGGTAAGCTTGGGGTGATCAGTAACTTCTAAAATAGGCATTACTTTACCACCGGCCAGATCATTACCGAGAATAAACGAAACGCCTTTAACGGGAAGAGAAGGACGAATGCCGACTGACACAAACCCAGTGAACAAATCGCACTGTAAATGAACGCGATACAGTGGCACATTTACGAAACCCATCTCAATGCCTTGGACTAAAATATTAGCTCCACAAGATGAGTGTTCAGGCAGGGATAATGCATCTTCTACCATGAACGAGTGCGAAGCACCTGTATCACGCAACAGAACAATTTCACATTGATCCTCAGGGTTGCCAGATAATGAAATTAAACCCTTGAGCAAGAATGGTATGTAGCTCGGATCAGTATACTCATCATTGCTGTTAGTTAGCACAGAATGAGCAAAACCTACACTTTTAGATGGCTGTTGCGGATTTTTGCGCTTCAGCGTGGGACAAATTGATATTAAATGCCCCTGTTTATGGCAGTAATAACACTCCCTTGCCTCTTTAGGTGGGGTAGTAACCGTCGGAATACGTGGAAAATTGGACTGGACAGACTGAACAGTGGGATTTTTATCCGATCGGGCTGGATAGAACACATTTTTGTGCGTAAGCACAAATTCATCTGCCAACACAGCTGCTTGCGACAACGACATAACTTTTTGTTCGTTAAGGTATACCACCACACGTTCAGGCAATCTATCTTTAAATTCCTCAAGTAAAATTAATTCTCTTAAAGAATTAAAGTCAGTTGCCTTGCTTGCATTACACCATTTAT
The DNA here is from genome assembly GCA_903798195.1 of Danio kyathit. Lineage (NCBI taxonomy): Eukaryota > Metazoa > Chordata > Actinopteri > Cypriniformes > Danionidae > Danio > Danio kyathit. Next base: position 63,621,868 of record LR812527.1, read on the forward strand.
CAAAAAGAACGCCTTTTTCTCGCGCATACTCAACAAAAGTCTGGCTGGAAAGCTTTTTATGATTTCTAAATTTCTGTCTGTATGCTTCAGGTACGAGTTCATAAGCGCGGAGGATTGCCGATTTAGCAGTATCATAATTAAGACTTTCCTCTAAGGACAGTGTAGCAAAAACCTCCTGTGCCTTTCCAACCAATTTGCACTGGAGAAGAAGGGACCATGAATCTTTAGGCCATCGAAAAGAAGCCGCTATACGCTCGAAAGCGCTAAAATATGTATCGACTTCGGATTCCCTAAATATTGGTACGAGAGAAACATATTTGCTTATATCGAAAGTGGTTGATGGATCGCCCACCGGAGCAACAGAGGTCTCAGCACGGGTGAACTGCGCAGCCACTTTAGGAGGAGTTTTTAAAGCCTCCAACTCAAGCTGTCGTAACTTCACCTCTTTTTCAGCCTCAACTTCAAGCCTGCGGATTTCTAGCCTCAGGTCCATCTCAGCCTGACGCGCTTGTGCCCTTTCCTGAGCCTCAAACTGTAAACGGGCCAGGCGGACTTTTAAACGTCCATCCTCTTTAGACCCAGAATACACGGGGGAAAACGGATCGAAAGGCGACAGTGCTGGCTTGCCTTCAGTCTCCGCAGCCGCAGCACCACTCTCACTTCGCCCTTCATCCGGCTCATCTGCACTTGAGCTACGTGCGCCAGCACCAAGAACCGCGGTCTCTTCCACATCCACAACAGGCATTATGAGAACCTTTAATTCAACCAATCTTTCATATAATGCACTCTTAATATTTTTCTTAAGAGCTTGTTTCACAACTTTAATTTTAAAATGGTCCGCTATCTGCAATAAATCATCTTTTCTACAGCGGTCAAATTGTTCTACGGTTGGATTATCAATAAATGTCTGTAAATCAAACAATGCCATCCTGTTTATTACTTGTACCAGAAACTATACAGAGAGAAGTGTGTGTATGTGTGTGTGTGTGTTTACCAGAGCAGCGCGTTCGGCGGATTGGGCCTACTATGGGCCTTTGTAAATTACAAGGTTGTTTTTGCACTCAACTATCAATACAAATAATCTTAATTGTTTGAAAATATGGGTTAAATAATCCGGGAAGAGCCCCCAAAAATGTTACAAACCCCTGATGTTTATCTAGGGGAAATGGGGTTTGACATTTAATGACAATTAAAATAAATTTATATTAACAGTGAATGAAGTGCAAAAGACAACCAAGTAAATATCAAAACTGTGACTTTATTTACAATACCCAAAAGTGAACAAAACAACGAATTAATCCAAAATAAAGAATGTAAGGTGAGGCAAAAATATGTATTTACAATATTTACAACACTGAAACAAATAAAGACGGGGAAAACAAGAGAGCTGGCAGAAGGGACGTGGGCGGCGCTAAAGAAATGAAAAGAACAAAACCCAAACTAAATCTAACTCCCCAGAAGCCTCTAACTAACTAAATATATGAAAACAAAATAATAAACACGAAGAGTCTTCCGGATCCTAACTAGCTACTCTATCTATCTATCCAAAAGTACAAGGGGTGGCGCTCGCCCCTAACCTAATGTACTATACAAAAGAGTAGTCCTACGTGTTGCAAAATGTATGTCACGTGACCTTCTTACCTGTCCGCTTCGTCCAAGCCTCGTAAACAACGTATAAGAGAAATGGAATGGGATATATAAATAACGGACAGATAACGTGCACACAGAAACGGGCAACAACAAAACACAGTCAGATAGGGTATTTTCGTTCTAAACGCGACGCAACAACAGAAACAAGAGAAAAAAGGAAAAAGGAAGGGAAGGGCCGGTGAGGGTTCTGGCGCGCGCTTTTATGGCGGGTGGTCTTTGCTTATTGGATATGACGTACTAGTGACGTAACCGGGAAGGACCAATGAACGGAACCTGAGAATGATGTAAGCAGATAGGGGAGAACAGAGCGAGAGAGAGAGAGAGAGAAAAGAAAAACACAAACAGCACAGAAAACACAAATACATAACACCCCCCTGTAATTCGCATTCGCATTGTACAGTCATCTGCCATCCTCTGTATTGGCATTAAGGGATTAAAAAAGCATATCAGTCAGCTATTAATTATTTTTATAGCAGTAAAGCACTCCCACCCCCTTCACACACACACACACACACACACACTGATTTTCATTACCATAATGCACAACAATCAAATTCTCATTTCTGTAATGTGAACAGTATATATTTGAATGATTATTTAAATGCCGTAATATTGTCTTGTATTTAAAGTGATTCAAATATGCTTTACAGTGTGTTACAGATCATCTAAAACATACATCAAAATGGACTAGTGTGTGTTTTGATGCTTGAAACGGTTTGTAATGCAGTTTTTATTGTATTTATAGCATGCCTTTATTCTGTGGTGAGCTCTGCTGCAATGAGAGTTTCCATTTGGGATCAATAATGTCTTAACTAACTAATCCAAATATAGGATTCATCTTAATTTAGCTGAATATTCTGTGTGTCTTTTTGGTTAGATTGACTCAGGTTTATATTCTAAGTAACTTGTTGTTCATTTGTGATGATTTAGTGATCTTTCGCTGCTCCTTTCACTGTTTGATTCATTATATTCTTAAAAACATAAAGAAATAATAAATAACATAATGAATAACATTCATTCATTTTCTTTTTGGCTTAGTCCCTTTATCAATCTGGGGTCACCACAGCGGAATGAACCGCCAACTTATCCAGCACATGTTTTACGCAGCGGATGCCCTTCCAGCTGCTACCCATCACTGGGAAACATCTATACACACTCATTCACACACATACACTATGGTCAATTTTAGCATATCCAATTCACCTGTATTGTGGGGGAAACCGGAGCACCAGGAGAAAACCCACGCCAACACGGGGAGAACATGCAAACTCCACGCAGAAATGCCAACTGACCCAGCCAAGGCTCGAACCAGCAACCTTTTTGCTGTGAGGCAAACGTGCTACCCACTGCGCCACTGCGTCGCCCACTAAATAACATAATGAATAAAAAAAATGATAACGTAATAAATTAACATAATAAATAAAATATAAATGCATAACATAGTAAATAAATGAAAATCAATATCATACTAAAATAAAATTATAAATAACATAATAAATGAACTAACATAATAAATAAAATAAAAATAACAACATTGTAAATAAATATAATAAATAACATACTCAAGTAAAATAATAAATAGCATAATAAATAACATCAGTAAAATAAAATAATAAATAACATAATAAATAAAAATAAATAGCATAATAAATAACATAACATAATAAATGACAATAAATGAAAAAATTAAATAACGTTACAATAAAAAAAGAAATAAAATAACATAATAAATAACATAACAAATAAAATAAGAAATAACATAAGAAATAAAAAAGTAAATAACATAAATAAAATAGCATAATAAATAATCCTATTAAATAACATAAAGCTAAAAAATAGCTTAATAAATAACAACATAAATAAAAGAATAAATAGCATAATAAATAACATGATAAACAGTTCCTCCTTGCTGAAAAACATTGGAAATGAATGAATTATGCGCCCTTTGCATTGCATTCCTCAAATTGCATGATGATTTGCATGATTAATCGAGCTCTAAAATAACATAATAAATAACATAATAAATAAATAAAAATAAATAGCCTAATAAATAACATTACATAATAATTAAAAAATAAATAACATAACATAGTAAATAAATAAAAATAAGTAATATAATAAAATAATAAATAAAAATAAATTAATAGCATAATAAATAACATTTAATAATGAATTACAATAAACAAAAAATAAATAACACAACATAAATAAAATAATAAATAACATAAATAAAATAATAAATGAAAAGTAAACATAAATAAAATAGCATAATAAATAATCATATTAAATAACATAAAACAAAAAATAGCTTAATAAATAATAACATAAATAAAAGAATAAATAGCATAATAAATAACATGATAAACAATCCCTCCTTGCTGAAAAACTTTGGAAATGAATGAATTATGTGCCCTTTGCATTGCATTTCTCAAATTGCATGATGATTTACATGATTATTTGAGCTGTAAAATAGCATAATAAATAACATAATAAATAAATAAAAATAAATAAATAGCATAATAAATAACATAATAAATAAATAAAAATAAATAGCATAATAAATAACATAATAAATAAATAAAAATAAATAGCCTAATAAATAACATTACATAATAATTTAAAAAATAAATAACATAACATAGTAAATAAATAAAATAAGTAAAATAATAAAATAAAATAATGAATAACATAAATTAAAATAAATTGCATAATAAATAACATAACATAATGAATTACAATAAATAAAAAAAATAACAACATGAATAAAATAATAAATAACATAATAAATAAAAATAAACAAATAACATAATAAACAATCCCTCCTTGCTGAAAAACATTGGAAATGAATGAATTATGCATCTTTTGCATTGCATTCCTCAAATTGCATGATGATCTACATGATTAATTGAGCTCTAAAGTAGCATAATAAATAACATAATAAATAACATAATAAATAACAATAAATAGCATAATAAATGACATAATAACTAAAAATAAATAGCATAATAAATAACATAATAAATAAATAACAATAAATAGCCTAATAAATAACATAATAAATAAATAAAAATAAATAGCATAATAAATAACATAATAAATAAATAACAATAAATAGCATAATAAATAACATAATAAATAAATAGCATAATAAATAACATAATAAATAAAAATAAATAGCATAATAAATAACATAATAAATAAATAACAATAAATAGCATAATAAATAACATAATAAATAAATAAAAATAAATAGCATAATAAATAACATAATAAATAAATAAAAATAAATAGCATAATAAATAACATAATAAATAAATAAAAATAAATAGCATAATAAATAACATAATAAATAAATAACAATAAATAGCATAATAATAACATAATAAATAAATAAAAATAAATAGCATAATAAATAACATAATAAATAAATAAAAATAAATAGCATAATAAATAACATAATAAATAAATAACAATAAATAGCATAATAAATAACATAATAAATAAATAAAAATAAATAGCATAATAAATAACATAATAAATAAATAACAATAAATAGCATAATAAATAACATAATAAATAAATAGCATAATAAATAACATAATAAATAAAAATAAATAGCATAATAAATAACATAATAAATAAATAACAATAAATAGCATAATAAATAACATAATAAATAAATAAAAATAAATAGCATAATAAATAACATAATAAATAAATAAAAATAAATAGCATAATAAATAACAGTACATAATAATTATAAAATAAATAACATAACATAGTAAATAAATAAAAATAAGTAATATAATAAAATAAAATAATAAATAACATAAATAAAAATAAATAGCATAATAAATAACATAACATAATGAATTACAATAGTTAAAAAATAAATAACATAACATAAATAAAAACATAAATGGCATAAGAAATAACATAAGAAATAAAAAAGTAAATAACATAAAATAATCATAATAAATAACAAAACACAAAAAATAGCTTAATAAATAACATAAGAAATAAAAAAATTAAATAATAAACAATCCCTCCTTGCTGAAAAACATTGGAAATGAATGAATTATGCATCTTTTGCATTGCATTCCTCAAATTGCATGATGATCTACATGATTAATTGAGCTCTAAAATAGCATATTAAATAACATAAGTAGCATAATAAATGAATATAAATAACATAATATAAAGCAGAATAAATAACAATAAATAAAAACAATTAACATAATGAATAACAATAAATAACATAATATATAGCATAACAATAAATACAAAAATAAATAACATAATAAATAAAATAACATAATAAAAAAATAATAATAACATAATAACAATCCCTCCTGCTGCTGACAAACTCTCTTTGCATTGAAAATGAATGAATTATACGTATTTTGCATTGCATTTCTCAGATTTACATGATTAATTGAGTCGGAGTCCTTAAGAAATGATGCCACCAGCTTCCACTTTAATTACCCGGAGTCACGCTGTGCTTGATTCCTCAAACAGACCTTTGCTTTTGTCTTCCGTCTCCCGCTTTATTTTTCCCCCTCCATCTGTTGTCCAGAAGATGAATGATTTCTGAGGAGCACATACAGATGAAGTCAAAATTATTCGCCCTCCTGTGAAGTTTCTTTTTCAAATATTTCCCAAATGATGTTCAACAGAACAAGGAAATTTTCACAGTATTTCCTATAATGTTTTTTCTTCTAGAGAAAGTCTTATTTGTTTTATTTCAGCTAGAATAAAAGCAGTTCTTAATTTTTTTAAACCAATTTTAAGCTCAATACAATTAGCCCCCTTACGCAATATTTGTTATCGATTGTCTACAGAACAAACCACTGTTATACAATGACTTGCCTAATCACCCTAATTTTAACCTAATTAACCTAGTTAAGCATTTAAATGTCACTTTAAGCTGTATAGAAGTATCTTAAAAAATATCTAGTCAAATATTATTTACTGTAATCATGGCAAAGATAAAAGAAACTAGTTATTAAAGCTATTACGTTTAGAAATGTGTACACAGAAATATACAGCGGGGCTAATAATTCTGACTTCAACTGTATTAGAGTTATGATTACGGCTGTAATGGCCTGGTTTTGATCAAATAACACTGAAATGCATTTCATTTGCATGTTTCTGGCTCTCTAATACTGATGCGTAGAGGAGGAAAAGGTTAGCGTCCGACCTGACACTGCTAATTAAAAGGGACAACGTTAATATGACAAGACACGAAGCGACAGTTGGCATGGAAATGTGCATACCAGACGCACCAGCAGACATGTGCCGCTTTCTCATGTCCTTTGTTAGGAGAGAATATGCTGTTTGCACACAGACAGATTTGCATGATTAATCTAGAGCTTGATTATTTTGAGGAAGAGTCTTGGCCATGCAAAGTCACATGCATGCATTGATGTGGACTTATGGAAATAAAGGTTGACTCTTAAAAAACTAATGGCCATGATTTCAACTGTATTTAAAACAATAAAAATCATACAGTAAAAAAAACTGTGACTTGATTAAAGGCTTCCTAAATACTGCGAATAACTTGAATTGAATTTCCCTGCATGCATGACATTTTTGTTTTTACATTTCTCTTTATTAAATGTTCTACATTGGTACAAAACGTTTTACATACAGTAGTTGAAGTCAGAATTATTAACCCTTCTGTATAATTTTTTCTCAATTTATATTGACATAACTCATCTCTAATAACTGATTTATTTTATCTTTGTTATGATGACAGTAAATAATATTTGGCTAGATATTTTTCAAGATGCTAGTATTCAGCTTAAAGTGACATTTAAAGGCTTAACTAGATTAATTAGGTTAATTAGACAGGTTAGGGTAATTAGGCAAGTTATTGTATAATGATGGTTTGTTCTGTAGACTATCGAAAAATAAAATAAAGCTTAAAGAGGCTAATAATTTTGACCTTAAAATGTTTTTAAAAAATTAAAAACTGCTTTTATTCTAGCCGAAATAAAACAAAAAAGACTTTCTCTAAAAGAAAAAACATTATAGGAAATACTGTGAAAATGTCCTTGCTCTGTTAAACATCATTTGGGAAATATTTGACAGAGATAAAAAATCACAAGAGGGTGAATAATTATTATATAGTTATATAGTTATAGTAATATAATAGTTAATAATATTATATAGTTCACCCAAAACTGAAAACTCTGCCATCATTCACTCATCATTCTCTTGTCACAAACCTGTGTTTCTTTCCTCTGTGGAACACAAAAGAAGATATTTAGAAAAATGCTGGAAACCTGTAACCATTGACTTCAATACAATTCCGACGGTGGAATATTGCACGGCTATCAGCCAATCAGATTCAAGAACCAGACAGAACTGTTTTGTGTATATAAATATACAGTTGAAGTCAGAATTATTAGCCCCCCTGTTTATTTTTTTCCCCAAATTTTGTTTAAATGAGTTTTTTTCAACACATTTCTAATCATAATAGTTTTAATAGCTCATCTCTAATAACTGATTTATTTTATCTTTGCCATGATGACAGTAAACAATATTTGACTAGATATTTTTCAAGACACTTCTATACAGCTTAAAGTGACATTTAAAGGCTTAACTAGGTTAATTAGGTTAACTAGGCAGGTTAGGGTAATTAGGCAAGTTATTGTATAATGATGGTTTGTTCTTTAGACTATCGAAAAAAAACATAGCTTAAAAGGGGCTAATAATATTGACCTTAAAATGGATTTTAAAAATTAAAAACTGCTTTTATTCTAGCCGAAATAAAACAAATAAGACTTTCTCCAGAAGAAAGAATATTATAGGAAATACTGTAAAAATTTCCTTTCTCTGTTAAACATCATTTGGGAAATATTTGACAGAGATAAAAAATCACAAGAGGGTGAATAATTATTATATAGTTATATAGTTATAGTAATATAATAATTAATAATATTATATAGTTCACCCAAAACTGAAAACTCTGCCATCGTTTGCTCATCATTCTCTTGTCACAAACCTGTGTTTCTTTCCTCTGTGGAACACAAAAGAAGATATTTAGAAAAATGCTGGAAACCTGTAACCATTGACTTCAATGTGATTCGCACGGCTATCAGCCAATCAGATTCAACAACCAGACAGAACTGTTGTGTATATATATATATATATACACTGTAAAAAAATAAAAGTTAAGTTAAAATTTTAAAGCAACCGGCTGCAAAGAAATTTTGAGTTTATTAAACTTCAGTGGTTGAAGTTGTGCCAAATTATTTTTTTTAAGTTGACCGAAAAGGCTGGTTTAAGTCAAGTATACTTTATGGAATAATTTGGCACAACTTCAAACACTGAAGCTTAATAAACTCAACATTTATTTGCAGCTGGTTGCTTTAAAATTTTAAGTTAACTCAACTTTTTATTTTTTAAAGATATGGAGAAATAAAAATTTAAAGTCTCCTTAACTGAATATTTTGCTTTCCTTGAACAAACAGTTCCAAACATGCAGCTGAATCATTTTTATGAGTAAATTCAACTCTGAGCTCAAAAATATATCCACCTCAATTAAATTGAGTTAACTATTTGTAAGTTGGATTTTTTTACAGTGCACAGGTGAAGTCAGAATTATTAGCCCCCCTGAATTATTAGCACCCCTAAATTATTAGCCCCCCTGAATTATTAGCACCCCTGTTTATTTTTTCCCCCAATTTCTGTTTAACGGAGAGACGATTTATTCAACTCATTTCTAAACATAATAGTTTTAATAACTCATCTCTAATAACTGATTTATTTTATCTTTGCCATGATGACAGTAAATAATATTTGACAAAAATATGGCTTAAAGGGGCTAATAATTTTGTCCCTAAAATGGATTAAAAAAAATTTAAAACTGCTTTTATTCTAGCCGAAATAAAACAAATAAGACTTTCTCCAGAAGAAAAAATATTATCAGACTTACTGTGAAAATTTCCTTGCTCTGTTAAACATCATTTGGGAAATATTCGGGGGGAAAAAACATTCAAAGGGGGGCTAATAATTCTGACTACAACTGTATGTATATATATATATATATATAATAAAATATAATGTAGTGATTTTAATCACCAAAAAAAATTATGTAAATATTGGTAAATTTTTCTTATCAAAGGATTTTTTAATGCTCTTCCTGCTTTGATGGCCAATCAGAATCTACTTACTTTTTATAATTCAACATTTTTTATTGTTGAACTAACCGAAGAACACACTTCACACTATACACTATACACGTTACACATTCAGCCACCTGTCAGCACCAGGAAAATTCAATCTACTGGCTTTCACTCACTTTCAAATGCATGAATTATTAATATGCATATGTAAATTGTGCAGCGAAATAAAAGGGCATTTTTTATTTATAAATACAAACTCAAAACCACCACTGAGAGAGGAGTCGTTGGAATATTTGAATATATTTTCCATGTCAGCAAGCAGCCGAATAGACGCCCGTCTAAATGATACGCACTGTACAATCTGACAGTAATTAATTCCTGCCGCTGTCAGATTCATCGGCAATAATAGAGCAATTACTCTATTTAAGAGAACATGTACTGCAGAGACAAAGCCACAATTAAGTATGCATTTAGTTTAATGCAGGTTAATAACACAATAGCAAACAAATGCTGTGATTGTGGGTTCCTTCATTTAGTCACAGTTTAAACAAATCGAGTTCACTGTTGTAAGTCTTTGGTCACTGTTTCTTATGAGGCCTGTTTTACTTGAGTACCTAACATTGTATTAACCTACTTTCAGATCTACCGTTCTTTGTTTTACAACTGCTAAACAAACAAATGATTATGTTTGTTTATATACAGTATCTATATTAAATCAGTGCTTTTTATTGAATACCAGAGACTGTAGTCCATTTATTTTGACAATGCAGTTATCGTCATTTGCGGCTGTTCCAGAAACTTTGCTAAAGATTATTTTTTACTTTATAAACACTTTTTGATTTTTTTTTTTATGTGAATTATCCCTTTAACAATACAAATAAATCTCAAATTAAAAATAACATTGTGTTTTCCTTTGGTCTTCTTCTTTAAAACTAGATTTTTTTTGTCTGAAACAAAAGATTATTTTCAGCATCCCCTTCACTTGTTTCAAACCTTTATGAGTTTATTTTTCTGTTACAGACAAAAGAAGATATTTTGAAAAATGTTGGAAACCTGTAACCATTGACTTCCATAGTGTTTGTTTTTTCCTATAGGTCAATAGTTACAGTATTTGTTTTTCCTACTATGGAAGTCAATGGTTACCGGTTTTCAACATTTATCAGTTTCTTCTGTTAAACACGAAAGAAGATATTTTGAAAATTGTTGGAAACCTGTAACCATTGACTTCCATAGTGTTTGTTTTTCCTACATTGAAAAAAAATGGTTACAGTTTTCCAACATTTATCAGTTTCTTTCTTCTGTTGAACACAAAATAAGATATTTTGAAAAATGTTGGAAACCTGTAACCATTGACTTCCATAGTATTTGTTTTTTCCTATAGGTCAATGGTCACAGTATTTGTTTTTCCTACTATGGAAGTCAATGGTTACCGGTTTCCAACATTTATCAGTTTCTTTCTTCTGTTGAACACGAAAGAAGATATTTTGAAAAATGTTGGAAACCTGTAACCATTGACTTCCATAGTCTTTGTTTTTCCCACATTGGAAAAAATGGTTACAGTTTTCCAACATTTATCAGTTTCTTTCTTCTGTTGAACACAAAATAAGATATTTTGAAAAATGTTGGAAACCTGTAACCATTGACTTCCATAGTATTTGTTTTTTCCTGTAGGTCAATGGTTACAGTATTTGTTTTTCCTACTATGGAAGTCAATGGTTACCGGTTTCCAACATTTATCAGTTTCTTTCTTCTGTTGAACACGAAAGAAGATATTTTGAAAATTGTTGGAAACCTGTAACCATTGACTTCCATAGAGTTTGTTTGTCCTACATTGAAAAAAAATGGTTACAGTTTTCCAACATTTATCAGTTTCTTTCTTCTGTTGAACACGAAAGAAGATATTTTAAAAAATGTTGGAAACCTGTAACCATTGACTTTTATAGTGTTTGTTTTTCCCACATTGGAAAAAATGGTTACAGTTTTCCAACATTTATCAGTTTCTTTCTTCTGTTGAACACAAAAGAAGATATTTTGAAAAATGTTGGAAACCTGTAACCATTGACTTCTATAGTATTTGTTTTTTCCTATAGGTCAATGGTTACAGTATTTGTTTTTCCTACTATGGAAGTCAATGGTTACCGGTTTCCAACATTTATCAGTTTCTTTCTTCTGTTAAACACAAAAGAAGATATTTTGAAAAATGTTGGAAACCTGTAACCATTGACTTCCATAGTGTTTGTTTTTCCTACATTGAAAAAAATGGTTACAGTTTTCCAACATTTATCAGTTTCTTTCTTCTGTTGAACACAAAATAAGATATTTTGAAAAATGTTGGAAACCTGTAACCATTGACTTCCATAGTATTTGTTTTTTCCTGTAGGTCAATGGTTACAGTATTTGTTTTTCCTACTATGGAAGTCAATGGTTACCGGTTTCCAACATTTATCAGTTTCTTTTTTTCTGTTGAACACGAAAGAAGATATTTTGAAAATTGTTGGAAACCTGTAACCATTGACTTCCATAGAGTTTGTTTGTCCTACATTGAAAAAAAATGGTTACAGTTTTCCAACATTTATCAGTTTCTTTCTTCTGTTGAACACGAAAGAAGATATTTTGAAAAATGTTGGAAACCTGTAACCATTTACTTCCATAGTATTTGTTTTTTCCTATAGGTCAATGGTTACAGTATTTGTTTTTCCTGTAAGTCAATGGTTACAGGTTTCAAACATTTTTCAAAATATCTTCTTTTGTGTTCAACAAAAGAAAGCAACTGATAAAGGATTATAACTACTTGATGTGAGTATTTTTTATTTTATTTTAGAGTGAATTTATTCTTTTAATAATGACAATAAATTTAAAATAATGATATGATAAAATCACATTCTCTTTCTCTTCTTAATGCCTGAGTGTTCTTGTTTTTTTTTCATGAAACAAAAGATGATTTTCAGCATTCCCACCTTGTTCCAAACCTTTATATTTAAAGAAATTTCGGAAATCTGTAGCCATTGACTTCCATAGATAGGAAAAACAATTACTATGGAAGTCAATGGTTACAGGCTTCCAACATTTTTCAAAATATCTTCTTTTGTGTTCAACTGAAGAAAGAAACTCATACTAGATTGCTTTTCTTTTTTCAGCACTCTCTTCACCTGATCCAAACCTTTGAGTTTCTTCTGTTAAACACAAAAGAAGATATTTTGAAAAATGTTCAGTGGAAACCACTGACTTGCATAGTACTGTATTTGTTGTGTAGTATGTAGACACTTGTGTAGTACTAGACACTCCTAAAGGTCTATAACCACTTGAGGGTGAGAATTACCACTTAAATAACAAAAATAAATGAAAAGATTTCCACACAAACAAATCCTATCAGCATCTCCATATGTGATAAAAACTTCTGACTTCCATAGTAATTTTTTTTCCTATAGGTCAATGGTTACAGTATTTGTTTTTCCTACTATGGAAGTCAATGGTTACCAGTTTCCAACATTTATCAGTTTAATTTTTATGTTGAACACAAAAGAAGATATTTTGAAAAATGTTGGAAACCTGTAACCATTGACTTCCATAGTATTTGTTTTTCCTACTATGGAAGTCAATGGTTACCAGTTTCCAACATTTATCAGTTTAATTTTTATGTTGAACACAAAAGAAGATATTTTGAAAAATGTTGGAAACCTGTAACCATTGACTTCCATAGTATTTGTTTTTCCTACTATGGAAGTCAATGGTTACCTGTTTTCAACATTTTTCAGTTTCTTCTGTTGAACAAAAAAGAAGATATTTTGAAAAATGTTGAAAACCTGTAACCGTTGACTTCCATAGTATTTGTTTTTCTTACTATGGAAGTCAATGGTTACCTGTTTTCAACATTTTTCATTTTCATTTTTATGTTGAACACGAAAGAAGATATTTTGAAAAATGTTGGAAACATGTAACCGTTGACTTCCATAGTATTTGTTTTTCCTACTATGGAAGTCAATGGTTACCTGTTTTCAACATTTTTCAGTTTCATTTTTATGTTGAACACGAAAGAAGATATTTTGAAAAATGTTGAAAACCTGTAACCATTGACTTCCATAGTATTTGTTTTTCCTACTATGGACGTCAATGGTTACCTGTTTCCAACATTTTTCATTTTCATTTTTATGTTGAACACGAAAGAAGATATTTTGAAAAATGTTGAAAACCTGTAACCATTGACTTCCAGAGTATATGTTTTTCTTACTATGGAAGTCAATGGTTACCAGTTTCCAACATTTTTCAGTTTCTTCTGTTGAACAAAAAAGATGTTTTGAAAAATGTTGAAAACCTGTAACCATTGACTTCCATAGTATTTGTTTTTCCTACTATGGACGTCAATGGTTACCGGTTTCCATTATTTTTCATTTTCATTTTTATGTTGAACACGAAAGAAGATATTTTGAAAAATGTTTAAACCTGTAACCATTGACTTTCATAGTATATGTTTTTCCTACTATGGAAGTCAATGGTTACCAATTTCCAACATTTTTCATTTTCATTTTTATGTTGAACACGAAAGAAGATATTTTGAAAAATGTTGAAAACCTGTAACCGTTGACTTCCAGAGTATATGTTTTTCTTACTATGGAATTCAATGGTTACCTGTTTTCAACATTTTTCAGTTTCTTCTGTTGAACAAAAAAGATGTTTTGAAAAATGTTGAAAACCTGTAACCATTGACTTTCATAGTATATGTTTTTCCTACTATGGAAGTCAATGGTTACCAGTTTCCAACATTTTTCATTTTTATGTTGAACTCAAAAGAAGATGTTTTGGAAAATGTTGGAAACCTGTAACCATTGACTTTCATAGTGTTTGTTTTTCCTACCATATAAGTAAATAGTTACCGGTTTTCAACATTTTTCAAAATATCTTCTTTTGTGTTCAACAGAGGAAAGAACCACTTGAGGGTGAGTAAATATTCATTTTAGAGTGAATTTATCTCTTTATTAATAAAAATAAATGTAAAAATCTTCACCATATGTGATAAACTCCCTGTGAAATGATTCTGATTTCCTTTTGTCTCCTTTCTCTTCTTAAAACCAGATTGTTCTTGTTTTTCCTGAAACAAAAGATGATTTTCAGCATTTCTCTTGTCGTGTCTCCACAGTAAATCAATAACTGCTCTTACTCTGGTGGACAATAATGACAGCCGCTCAGGACTCTAGCTGGATAAAGGAGGAATTAAAACAAAAATATCTCCATTAATTTGTTTTCCATCATCCTCAGGAGAGACAGTGTGCGGCGCTCCTCTCATTATACTTTCTAATCAAGACTCTTTTAAAAAAAATCCCTTTTTAAGGCGCCGGGCAGATTTTTTTCCCCCTTCCCCCCTCGCCGTCATTGTGCTTCTGCTTATTACTTTACAAATGACCGAGGTGAGGCTGACATTTTCACCGCATGCAGAAAGCGCGGTAATGAATTTGCTTTGAGCTCTCGCTTCCCCCTCTGCTTTTCCCAATCAAGATTCCCCAATACAATTAAAATCACAGCATCTCTCTGCTGCGGGTGACAAATGCATCTGATCAAACAGGACAGTCGCTCCACAACGACACTGCAAACTCAAACCCAATGCTGAATAAAAATGTTTAGATGAAATGAATTCATTTAATTATTTAAAAATGTACATTATATTAACTGTATGATAAGGCATAATATAATATAATATAATATAATATAATATAATATAATATAATATAAAATAATATAATATAATATAATATAATATAATATAATATAATTAATATAATATAATATAATATAATATAATATAATATAATATAATAAATATAATATAATATAATTAATATAATATAATGTAATATAATTTAATATAGTATAATAAATATAATATAATATAATATAATATAATATAATATAATATAATAAATATAATATAATATAATATAATATAATATAATATAATATAATATAATATAATTAATATAATATAATATAATATAATATAATAAATATAATATAATATAATATAATATAATATAATATAATATAATATAATATAATATAATATAATAAATATAATATAATATAATATAATATAATATATATAATATAATATAATATAATATAATATAATATAATAAATATAATATAATATAATATAATATAATATAATATAATATACTAAATATAATATAATAAATATAATATAATATAATATAATATAATATAATAAATATAATATAATATAATATAATATAATATAATATAATATAATAAATATAATATAATATAATATAATATAATATAATATAATATAATATAATATAATAAATATAATATAATATAATATAATATAATATAATAAATATAATATAATATAATATACTAAATATAATATAATATAATATAATATAATATAATATAATATAATATAATATAATATAGGCGGTTCATTCCGCTGTGGCGACCCCGCAAGGGACAAAGCCGACAAGAAAATGAATGAATGAATGAATAATATAATATAATATAATATAATATAATATAATATAATATAATATAATATAATATAATATAATATAATATAATATAATATAATATAATATAATATAATATAGGGCGACGCAGTGGTGCAGTAGGTAGTGCTGTCGCCTCACAGCAAGAAGGTCGGTGGTTCGAGCCTCGGCTGGGTCAGTTGACGTTTCTGTGTGGAGTTTGCATGTTCGCCCTGCGTTCGCGTGGGTTTCCTCCGGTTTCCCCCACAGTCCAAAGACATGTGGTACAGGTGAATTGGGTAGGCTAAATTGTCCGTAGTGTATGAGTGTGTATGGATGTTTCCCAGAGATGGGTTGCTGGAAGGTCATCGGCTGCGTAAAACATGTGCTGGATAAGTTGGCGGTTCATTCCGCTGTGGCGACCCCAGATTAATAAAGGGACTAAGCCAAAAAAAAAATATAATACTATTATAATATATTAATTAGAATATAATATATATATATATATATATATATATATATATATATATATATATATATATATATATATATATATATATATATATTATATATATATATATATATATATATATATATATATGTATATATATATATATATATATAAATATAAAATATTTTGCTAATACTAATGTATTATATTATATATTATAAAATTTATTATATATTATATTATTAAATTATAAAATTATATTATATTATAGTAATTAGCAATAATATAATACATTATAATTAATGTAAAATTTAATATAATTTGCTGATTTTTTTCTTTAAATAAAATAATTTAAATATACAAAATTCTTATCAATATAATAAAGAATAAAATATAATACAATATAACATAATATGATATATATATATATATATAATGTTCTTTTCAGTATAGTATGATAAGCCTATAATGTGATATAATAATATCTCTCTTCCCCCTCTGCATTTTCCAATCCAGATTCCCCAATACAATTAAAACTGCAGCTTCACCCGCTGCCGAATACAAGAGCAAAATCAATGAGCTCACAGGAGAGCTGCTTTAAATTCTGCACGCTGAATAAGGAGTTTTTCCCCCCACATCTTTAATTCAGGAGTGACTTTGTCAGTAAATTGGGCTCTTACTGTTAACATGAGCGAGGTGTGAAATCACGGATAAAAACACCACATCAATATTTTAACAGTTAACTCTGTCATTTTCATCTTCTCATAAACATAGAGTTGAAGTCAGAATTATTAGCCACCCTGTATATTTTTGCCCTCATTTCTGTTTAACAGAGAAAAGATTTCTTCAACACATTTCTAAACATAATAGTTTTAATAACTCATTTCTAATAACTGATTTATTTTCTCTGTGTCATGATGACAGCACATAATATTTGACTAGATATTGTTCAAGACACTCAGATTAAAGTGACATTTGAAGGCTTAACTAGGTTAATTAGGCAAGTTAGGGTAATTAGGCAAGTCATTGTATAATGATGGTTTGTTCTGTAGACAATCGACAACAAATATACAGCTTAAAGGGGCAAATAATTTTGACCTTAAAATGGGTTTAAAACAATTAAAAACTGCTTTTATTCTAGCCGAAATAAAACAAATAAGAAGAAAGAATATTATCAGACATACTGTGAAAAATTCCTTGCTCTGTCAAACATCATTTGGGAAATATTTAAAAAAGAAATAAAAATTCAGAGGACGATTAATTCTGACTTCAACTGTATCTCCACTAATATTGCACATCATTTTGTGTTGGTAGAAAGCGGTGTGTTGGTGAATAAGTGATCCTGAGTGTGTAAATCACTTGTTTGTTTAAGGATCCACTTTTTGACCAGCGTTATCTGATCTTCCAGGCTTACTAAACTGGTTTTAAATGGGTTTATGGCCATTTTTTTCAGCTGGTTTTAGGGATGTTTTTTCATCGCATAAGAATTTCCACAGTTCATGGAGTTTCTGGAATGTCATGAAATTTTAAAAGGTCTGCTCCAGACAATGAGAGTCAGGGAATTTTTATTTATTTTTCATTTATTTTATTTTTATGGATTTTTATTTTTGTTTTCCTTGTTTAGTCAACAGGGACATTGCACATTATTAAAACATTTCTGTAAATGGAATATAAGGGATTTGTTTTAGAATATTTAGGGTAAGTTATTGCATTACAATGGTTTATTCTGTGGACAATCAAAGAAACATTTCATAAGGGGATAATATTAATATTAATAAGATTGACTTTAAAATTGTTTTTCTTATGAAAACTGCATTTATCCCAGACAAACTAAAAGAAATAAGACTTTCCCCATGAAGAAAATATGTATATTTTTAGATTATTCCTTTTTTTCTTAATAAGATTATTCATTCATTCATTCATTTTCTTTTCGGCTTAGTCCCTTTAT
This sequence comes from Danio kyathit, assembly GCA_903798195.1. NCBI lineage: Eukaryota > Metazoa > Chordata > Actinopteri > Cypriniformes > Danionidae > Danio > Danio kyathit. The sequence goes on from LR812527.1 coordinate 63,640,528, forward strand.
TAATCTGGGGTCTCCACAGCGTAATGAACCGCCAACTTATCCAGCATATGTTTTACGCGGCGGATGCCCTTCCAGTTGCAACCCATCACTGGGAAGCACCCATACACACTCATTCACACACAGACTACAGACAATTTAGCCTACCCAATTCGCCTATACCACATGTTTTTGGACTTGTGGGGGAAACCGGAGCACCCGGAGGAAACCCACACCAACACGGGGAGAACATGCAAACCCCACACAGAAATGCCAACTGACCCAGCCGAGGCTCGAACCAGCGACCTTCTTGCTGTGAGGCGAATGTGCTAGCCACTGCGCCACCACGTCGCCCTCCACTGTGTATAATATATAATATATATAATAAGAATGTTCAAAAGTAGATGACAGAAAAGTTAAATGTAAAATCTGTAGAACTACTATTGAGCTTGAAGGAATGTAATAAGAAATATATTACAATTAGAGCATATTTAAATAAACAGTACCTGATGTGCATATCCAAGCATTTTACAAAATATGTAATACAACTTTTAATTTGAAAAATGAAAAGAAAATTAAAAGAAATATGGTGATTTTATATATATATATATATATATATATATATATATATATATATATATATATATACACTCACAGTTGAAGTCAGAATTATTAGCCACCCTGTCCCCCCCCCCCCAATTTCTGTTTAACGGAGAGCAGATTTTTTTTCAACACATTTCTAAGCATAATAGATTTAATAACTCATTTCTAATAACTGATTTATTTTATCTTTGCCATGATGACAGTAAATAATATTTGACTAGATATTTTTCAAGACACTTCTATACAGCTTAAAGTGACATTTAAAGGCTTAACTAGGTTAATTAAGTTAACTAGGCAGGTTAGGGTAATTAAGCAAGTTATTGTGTAACGATGGTTTGTTCTGAAGACTATCGAAAACAAATATACCTTAAAGGGGCTAATAATTTTGACCTTAAAATGGTGTTTAAAAAATTTAAAACTGCTTTCATTCTAGCCAAAATAAAACAAATAAGACTTTCTCCAGAAGAAAAAATATTATCAGACATACTGTGAAAATTTCCTTGCTCTTAAACATCATTTGGGAAATATTTAAAAAAGAAAAAATTGAAAGGGCGGCTAATAATTCTGACTTCAACTGTATATATGCTCAGCATAAATGAGTACACCCCTCATCAATCTCTCATTTAAACTCAGATTTTTCAATAGGATGCTTTACAATAATATATTTGTGCATATACTGTACATTATTAGTCAGTATCAAAGTCAAAACTGGAGCTAATCTAACAAAAAACTATGAAGATCACAGTCCAAAATGTGTATGCCTAAATCAATATTTTTGGCATAATAATAATAATAATAATAATAATAATAATAATAATAATAATAATAATAATAATAATAATAATAATAATAATAATAATAATAATAAATACAGTTTTAATAAGCAGGAAAAATCAAAGGAAACTTAAAAAATATCAAATTTAGGAGAAATTTTGTAAATTGTATGCATTTTTTTTTGCAATTTAAATGTATTATCTTTCTATTCCTAAAGATGTTACAGTTTTTCTCAGTGGCTTTGGTGCATTTCTCACAACACTATTTACATTTGCACAACAAATAATGCATTTCTCAAAACAATCAGTCATTTGTGCACATCATAGTAGCAGTTTCTCATTCCTTCCAACAAACTGCAAATGCTTTTGGACATGCATCAATTGCTTTCAACTCTCTGCTGTTTGTAACATTATCATTTGCTTATGTCATGTCAGTCAAAATGAACCAAACTTGTGGATGCTGAATAGTCATTCCATATTAAACTAGTAGTCCTCATTTCATTACTTGAGTCATTACATACACAAATGTTGAACTAGTGGTCAAAATCTGTCAAGCTCATTTTATAAAAATATTTAAATCTTTTTTTTCCACTGAAAATGTCTTCTAAACTGAACAATTTGATGAATGATTTACAGACCTGTGTATGTTGTAGGTTCAGCTCTAATATGTACTGCAGTATTGTTTACAGTTGTGCACAGCTCTACCCAAAGGAAGTTTATGTTTGTTGTAAATAAGTGGGTATTTATTCTTCATCACAATGCTGTGAATAAATTAGAATTGCAAAGAGCAAATGCAGTAAACATGTGAAACACATATTCAGTGTCTTGTACTGAGATACCTCACTAAATGCAGTGATGTCTAACTTTACTGTAGTTTTCAAATGCCTGTGTGAATAGTATATAGTGCTGTCTGGAGCATTTTCAGGACGTGTCAACAAAATCTGACTTTATTGCATTGGAAAACATTTACAGAGTAAACTGTCATGATGAAAACATGACAAAGCCATTTGACTATCTTGTTCATAAACAATGGTGTCAGGATTTTTCATTTTGATGGCACTGACACTTTCATTGACATCAATACTTGCTTTTGAGCAATGAGCTCTCCATTTTGAGCAAGTGACGCGCTTTTGCAGGTTATCAACTAGGTTTTGCAGTTTGTATTAATTGTTTTGAGAAATGCATTAACTGTTGTGCAAATGTAAATAGTGTTGTGAGAAATGCACCAAAGCCACTGAGAAAAACTGTAAGTGACCAAACCCTAATTTTAATGAATATAACTGCTTAATAAAACTGTTTTATTTAAATGTATAAATTATCAGATATATTCACTGAAAAATTAATACAAATATTCATATTCAGAAGTCGATGTATGCAGTATGCACCCATTTATGCTGATAAGCTCTCTCTTTCTCTCTCTCTCTCTCTCTCTCTCTCTCTAGATAGATAGATAGATAGATAGATAGATAGATAGATAGATAGATAGATAGATAGATAGATAGATAGATAGTTTATTTATCAGTATTAGTAGTTTTTTTACCTGCAATGCCTTAAATTTATTCATAATGAATGAAAATGACACGAATGATGCGCTCTTTTTTTTCTGTTACTTTTTTTTTTAATTAATTAATTTCAATAACAAACATACAAATTCCAATCTTACACAAAAAAACAATGATAATAACATAACAGATACGGTTAAATAATATTATAAACAGATAAGACTATAAAAAGAAAAATAAATAAATAAATAAATTAAAAAATTAAACAAACACAGCAAGAGGAAAGAGAGACTTATGTACCTGTGATATTTCCAAAATTCATTCATTCATTCATTTTCTTGTCGGCTTTGTCCCTTGCGGGGTCGCCACAGTGGAATGAACCACCAACTTATCCAGCACGATTTTACGCAGCGGATGCCCTTCCAGCCGCAACCCATCTCTGGGAATTTCCACACACACACATTCACACTCATACACTACGGACAATTTAGCTTACCCAATTCACCTGTACTGCATGTCTTTGGACTGTGGGGGGAAACCGGAGCACCCGGAGGAAACCCACGCGAACGCAGGGAGAACATGCAAACTCCACACAGAAACGCCAACTGATATTTCCAAAATACTTATCATAATAATCCAAGAATCTATGGCTTTTCTTAATTTTAATCAATCTAAGAGATTTAATAAAAACATCAATTTCAATTAAAAATGTAAAAAAGAAGGCTGCGAATTGGAGAATTTTTGTTTGTGAATAAAATATTTTCCATACAAAATAAAAAAGTTAAAAATGTAGTTCTCTGATATATCGGATTTACCTTTATAGTAACAATCAATATCTTGTTGAAAGGGTCTGGAAGAAGCAATGTAATTACCTATATGGAGACATAAGCTATTACGAATGATCCGCTCATGTTTTGAACAAACGCTTTTGTGACGTCACGCCGTTTTCTTCAAGTGCAGCCGAACGTAAAGCTTCACTCCGCCGTGAAAGATTCACACACACTCTCACACACACTCAGAGCAGAAGTCAAACACACAGCACCGTTTCATTCTGCTCCAGGACACGTACGAAACCGCTCGGAAATTACCTGTGAGGATCGCTGGAGGATTTATCAGAAGTGAAAAACAAAAGGTGAGTGAGTTATTTCATTAATCTGACCTTCAGTCCTTCACGCGCGCGTGCTCGTCTGTGTTTGCCATCTGAGGCAGGTTGATAATAATAACAGTTACAAACTCACAGAAAGATGCGGTTTTAATCATTTTCTGAGGTTAAAGTTGTTGTTGGTGATCTTAGATTTAAAAACGGTATTGATACTAATCTGAAAAGTGGCTTTTCTGTTTTAAAATCGTGCGTAAAGTCTATGACAGAGAGGTGAAGTGCTCTTTGTGTACACTAGCATCACCTGGTTAATGGGCAGTTTACATGTCAGTGAGGCTTTTCGTGTTTAAACCCAGATTTTATGTTGAATTTTTAAGCAAACTTTGTGTTTTTGGAAGATGATATGTTCGCTGTTACTCGATTTGTTTTCCTTAGTTCATTTCATGTGTTCCTCTACTTCGATTTTAGCTATAAATATTACATCTCTTCATTAAAAATAACCATTTAACAACAGTAAGTTAACGGGAAATGTGAATTTGGATCATTATTTAATCGTTTTTGGTCAACTTAAGTTAACATTATCCGAGATTAAATCGTGTTATCTACTGTATATGTGCACTGTACATGAATATCTGTGTCAGAAAGATGTTGTTTGTAGCCTACTAGTGTGTGTGTGTGTGTGTGTGTGTGTGTGTGTGTGTGTGTGTGTTGACTACTCACTCTGATTTATTCAATTCAAGTCAGTCAAGTTTTATGGGTACAGTATTCCACCAGTTATGACTGGAAAGGAAAAATATGGTTCACATGAGGTTTGATGTTGTTTCGGGTTAGATGTCCACATCTACCAGCCTTCATGGATGATTTATAGGTCTTGTGTATATAATATGACTGCTCACTTTATATGTAGTTGTGCTTCTTATTGGTTTTAGAGAAGGTCTGCATATTAAATGAAAGTGGGGATGCACTTTTAATCTGCTGAACAGATATGTAGCTATTAAAATGCATTGTTTTATGATGATGAAAACAAGACTGAGAATAAGTATCTAAAAATAATGTTATGGTTTGTACTTGGTGAATCAGAGGGTTTTAAAAAATGCTTGCATAGACTGTACAAAAAGAATTAAGTACCCTTTGTTTGATGTACGTTTCTTGTTTTTTGTGAGAAAAGGGTTGTTTACACTAAGTATTTTAAAAGCATGTATATTTGCACTCCTACAAATAAAATAATATCGTAATATTTCTGATTTTACGTGCAGTAAAATAATTTAAACTTGTCTTTATTTTTTACTCTTTATATATATATATATATATATATATATATATATATATATATAGCAATTTCAGCGTTATGGATGTGACATTTGCAGTAAAAACTCAAAACATAAATTCACATAGAAAGTGTACAATAACATTATACTGACACATCTGTTTATATTTTCCAAAACAACTAACCACAGAGTTATGAGAGCAGAAAAATATCAATCTTTAAACATTTTTTATACTTTCAATGAGAAAAACAAGCATGCGTTATGGATGTGACAAAAAAAGTCTGTGAGTTTACAGTGTACAACATACATTGTAGAAATTCTGTCAATTAAACTGCACAACCCAAAAGAAACGATGCTAATCAAACAGATACAAGTCGGCTCACTAAAGAACAAACATGATTGATTTTATTTTATTTAATATTTTTGCATTTATGAGGAAAAAGTGTCGTTATGGATGTGACACTTTTCCGTTATGGATGTGACACCTGTGAAATTGCCACTTGTGTGATTTTGGAAAATTAAATATAATAGTTTTAAACACTGACAGATACATTTATGAGTATTTTTAAAGTACTGTAAAATACTTGCTTACACAAAAAATTTAGAAACGGTTTCCCTATTTTGGTGAAATCTTAATTTTTTTTCATGGCAAGGTTGACATTTGCATGGAATTGCTCATATTTGGGATACGTTATCATATTATCTTATCAATTTTACCGAGATCTATTTGACTTTTAAAGTGTAACATCCTTTAATCATTGCTCTCTAATTAAACACTCTAAGTCGGGGGTGTCCAAACTGTTGCTTATGAAGGGCCAAAAACCAAACTGATTGGAGGGTGGTGGACTGGAGGTAAATATACAGTACCATTAAAGCTGCAATGATAATATCCTAATGTATTTATGTTTAAAAATAAATGGAAAAAATAAATACTTTAATCGTATTAATAATTATACTTTTTTTTTTTTTTTTATATTTTATAATAAACTTCTTACAATAAAAACATAAACACATTTATAAGTTAACACAATTAGTCATGGGATGATAACCGGTTTCAAGGTTTACAGTGGTTTGGAAAAGTCAAGGTTTTAAAACTGCCAAAGTTTTCTATTATACCATTCCTAAGGTATATGTAAGTTTTTTTGTGTTTTTTTTAACATGTTTTTCACAACTATTTAATTTAGTTTTTGGGTGGAACAGTATTTTCAGCAGAAAAGGAACCTCTACATCAGGGATCATCAAACTTGTTCCTGGAGGTCCGGTGTCCTGCAGATTTTAGCTCCAACCCTAATCAAACACACCTGAACAAGCTAATCAAGGTCTAACTATGTATACCTGAAACACCCAGGCAGGTGTGTTGAGGGAAGTTGGAGCTAAACCCTACAGCAGGGGTGTCCAAACTTGGTCCTGGAGGGCCGGTGTCCTGCTGAGTTTAGCTCCAACTTGCTTCAACACACCTGCCAGGAAGTTTGTAGTATATCTAGTAAGAGCTTGATTAGCTGGTTCAGGTGTGTTTGATTAGGGTTAGAGCTAAACTCCCCAGGACAGCGGCCCTCCAGGACCGAGTGTGGACACCCCTGCCCTACAGGGACCTCCAGGAACGAGATTGGTGACCCCTGCTCTACATCAAAAGCTACTGATCCATAATATTTTAAATGTTTCCTAAAATAGAAGATATTGTGTTCAATGGGGTAAAAAAGTTGTTGTTGTTGAACTTATTTTGGAGCAGTAATCACAATACCGTGATGCTGTAAACCCTTATATTTATATCCAAGGTTATCATACCGTCAGAATCTTATAACGGCCCATGCACAATGGTGTCCAATGCTGAATACACGAGTCAAGCTGCACCACCTTGTGCATTGTCCTCTATCTTCATGTGACAGTATTTATATTTTTAAAAAACTGAGTCATGCACAACATTTAATTGAAACACTTCATTTCAGTTGCCTTTTTTGTAGCTCAACAATTAAATCAAATCAAATCAAATCACTTTTATTGTCACATCATCAGCAGCACGTGTGCTATGATGAGTGAAAAGCTTAGGTGCTGGCTCCAGACAGTGCAAAATACAGACAGTGCAACTGCAAATACAACAACAGTGCAAAATACAGACAGTGCAGAATACAACAACATACTCACAAAAAAACAAGACAATGTAAAATTGGCAATGTACTTGTTACAATTAAACAAAAGGTTACGTTAAATGATAAAGGACCATCTCTGTTAAAGGCATTTGCCCCTACCTTGGTGGTTACCATGGGCGAACTTTGGCCCGCGGGCCCTACTTTGGACATCTCTGCTCTAAGTAGGCATGGGCTGGTATAAGATTCTGACAGTTCGATAATCTTGGATAAAAATATCACGATTTCATGGTATTGTGATCACTGCTCTAAAATAAATTCTTTTTGAATGTCTGGGTAAAAAAAATTAAAAATAAATTTTCCCCTTTGAACACAATATATTTTGTTTTGAGAAACATTTATAATATTTTGGAGCAGTAAACATGTCAGGTTAAATAATTCAAATGAATCATTGACTTCTGCTCTTGTTTTGAAAACACAGAAAGCAGAAAATTTGGGCGGTTTTAAAACCTTGACTTTTCCAAACCACGGTATACCTTGAAAACGGTTATTGTCCCATGTCTAGCTCCAAGTCATGTTTACATTCGTTAAGTGACCTTAAGTCTTCAAAGTGTGCGTTCTCGAAATCCAAATATAATTTAGATTCAATCTTGTGAGTAAAGGCTCGTACACTAGAGCTGTAATCGGGCCATAAAAATTAGGCCCGACAGAATTCAGCCCGAGCCCGACATTTTGATTGACAGCTTTATAAAGCCCGAACCCGTTAATAACCCGACATTATTTAAATGTGCACATGCACACAGCTCTTTTGCCTTTTTTCAAGAATGAGTCATTTATATGTTTTAACATAATTTATTCATAACAAACGTAGGCTATAGGCCAGTTGGAAGTTGGAACAAAGAAATAAAATAAGTCCTCTTTAACATCGTAACATCTCAGCACTCTAAATAGGCATAGGCACATAGACTCAGCCTTTAAATTGACCAGCACACTAACGAAAAGAAGTCTGTCTTAACAAATTAAATTAAAATAAATTCTTAATTATCACTGGTATTTGGCAGTAACGAAATTAAGATAAAGGCTCTGTGGGATTTGTTTCGCCACTTCTCTTCACAATCTGGCATTAAGGTGACGGTGAAGCTGAATCTAACAAACCAATAATGCCAACATTAGCCTGTTTACTCTGTCTACATTATGATTTTATGGTTTAATTAATATTTATTCATAATTTAAAAACCCTTTACTCACCAAGATAAGGCTACGTGCTTTTGTGCAGGTACATTATTGAATCCACTGTACTGGCTTTAGCACAGGGCTGCGCTCAGGATGCGGCGTACCGAATACCTTTCACTGCTTCTGCTACAGGCCGAGATGCATAGTTCTGATCTGGCTAATTTTGCAAGTTTTGGGTAGGATTGTTTGTTCATCTTCTACCTGCCAAGAACATCCATTTAATATTCCATGACAGCGGTTTCAAGGTAGCGAGTGACCTCATCATCTCGCCTGTCAGCTTGCTGCACATTGCTGTTTAGCGCTCTACCGTAATACGCAGTGTATGAGTGACCGCCGAAATACCTTGGCGGCTAGAATGACCGTTCTTTTTGGACTGGTGGCTGGCCTGACCACAGTCACAATTCGCTCTTTTTCACTTCTCCGTCATCATTTGTTTCATCTTTGCAGGATGGATTTTAATGTTGTAACCAATGATTTGATTACTTTCTCTTGCTAATCGAAATGCATCACATGACTATTCATTTACTGCGCAAGCCAAGCCCGGCCCGACCCGAACCCGTCTAAAATGATAGAAATTAAACCCGAACCCGTCGGGTTCCGTCGGGTTCGGGCAAAGATCTTCAGCTCTATCGTACACACCGGGAAGCTTTTCGTTTGTGTTTATCGTCAGCGTTTTTCCAAGACATTTTTCCGGATTCAAACCCAATCGATTTACACTGGCGTCGAGCAGAACAGTATGCAAAATCACTCCTTGACGTTAGATGGCGCTACACAACTTTAAGCTACTGACACCCGCTTGTAACACAGAAGAAGAAGACAAAGTTGACACGCTTGTTGTTATGGATGGTTCAAGTAGCAGCTCCAGCTCTAGCAATGAAGAAATGATTTTTGTTTACCAGTTTAATAAGCAGCTCCACGTTCATATCGCCTCTGAGCATCTTCCTCAGTGCGCGCGCGCATTGACAGTGTTGCGCTTGAGCGCCTCCAAGTGCTGTTTACTGTAACTTCAGCAGCTCCATGCACGTGAACAAAAGTGCCAATCTGATTGGTGGAGAAGGTTTTGACGTGGCGCGTCAAAACAAAAAAAACGAGCATGAGGCGTTTTTTTTTAAAAATGACGCTTTTGCACCTGCCGTTTTGCGCGTTGGTGTGCACGGTCACATTGACGCCCTTTATTTAGTCACAAGGCATTAAACGTTGACGGAAAACGTGAGGAAAAAACGTCTCGGTCTGCAATGACTGTTGTCATTGGCTTTAAATTAAACGATAAAGGATTTTAAATGAGCCATTGACAATAATAGGAATCACATCTTATGGTAACAAGTATTTATTGTTTTTATTCTCCGTTTTATTTCGAGATTTTGGGACATTGGCTTATCAGTTTGTCTGATTTGATCTTGTTTGTCGTTATTGGCTTTACATTATACGATAAATTATTTTAAATGAGCCGTTGACAATAAAAGGAATCACAGTTTATGGTACCAAAAATGTAGCTTTTTCCTCAGCTTTTTATTTCTCCTCTAGATTTTTAGACTCAGTTTGTCTGGTTCATTCAATGTGTTTCCCTCCTCGAATTGTCTTTGCTCCTTTTTTTCCTCTTTTCTTTTTCCAATGCGAGACGCCAGAGATGTGAGCGTCTTCCTAACAGCATGACATTGTGCTGTAAGCCACGAGAGATCCGTGAAATGAGCTTAAATCTCTCCGCATTTGAGCTCTCAATATACCAGCTGTGAATGAAGTCTCGACACTGAACACACTGCTGTTTCAACACAGACGATCTAAAATAATCTAAAATGATTTAGGATTCGAATCATTTTTGAATTGATTCTGAGCAAACTGATTTTCCAGAATCAATCCACAATTGGGCAGCACACTATATCATTTCAGCATCGATATTACAACGTGCAAATCCATAATATAGTCACATAATGGGTTCTGCAATGTCGAGGACACTCAAAAATATGAGTTCTCCTTATTTAAACTGAGCAGAAACAACACACTTCTTGAGCTTTTGGGAGGCAACTTAATTGTTTTGTTTAATCCACTTACATTTGTAAAAACTAAGAAATAAACCTGATTTCTTCATGTTGTTCTAACACAAATTGATTGTGTGTAACACAGTGTATTTTACATAGTTGACCAGGAATCACAGTTGTTGGATTCCTTAATAGTTTAACCTTAATAGAGGGAACGATTTTTATTTGCTTGTGTTTTTAAGGCCTGCGACTATACGATTAAAAGCAAACCTAAACCATCTGTGTCTAAGAAACTGTAAGGTTAGTAACTTTAACGAAGATTAATTGTATATATTTTTAACAGTGTTATTTATTTAAATTTGATTATTCAGTGTCTCTAATTTAAAGGGACAGTTCACACAAAAAAATGTAAATTATGTTATTATTTACTCACTCTTTACTTATTTCAATCCTTTATGAGTTTCTTAAAAACAAAAGAAGAAATTTTGAAAAATGTTGGAAACCTATAACAATTGACTTCCTTAATATTTGTTTTTCCAAACTATGGAAGTCAATGGTTACAGGTTGGCAGCATTCTTCAAAATATCTTTGTTTGTGTTTAAAAGAAAAAAAAAAAACTCATAAATATCTGGAAACACTCAAAGGTGAGTAAATGGTCAGTACATTTTCATTTTTGAGTGAATTTATTTATGTATTTATTTGTTGGTTTATTTATTACACGTATTGTTTGTAATTAGGTTAATAGATTAATAATGAAATCTTTCCAAATAGACTTGGTGAAAATCATTTGGTAACATTATATATGTGTGTATTTAAAGTCACTTCTTCAGCATTTTGGGCAACCATGGTTGCTTTTTAAATTAATGAAGAGTGAGCAAACTAATGAGTGAGGTAATTAATGAGTGAGTCAGTGAATTAATGAGTGACTTAGTGAATTAATGAGTGAGTTAGTGAATTAATGAGCGACTTAGTGAATTAATGAGTGAGTTAGTGAATTAATGAGTGAGTCAGTGAATTAATGAGTGAGTCAGTGAATTAATGAGTGAGTCAGTGAATTAATGAGTGAGTCAGTGAATTAATGAGTGAGTTAGTGTATGAATGAGTGAATCAATGAGTGAGTTAGTGAATTAATGAGTGAGTTAGTGTATGAATAAGTGAATCAATGAGTGAGTTAGTGAATTAATGAGTGAGTGAATTAATGAGTGAGTTAGTGAATTAATTAATCAGTGTGTGAGTTAGTGAATTAGAGTGAGTTAGTGAATTAATGAGTGAGTGAATTAATGAGTGAGTTAGTGAATTAATGAGTGAGTGAATTAATGAGTGAGTTAGTGAATTAATGAGTGAGTGAATTAATGAGTGAGTTAGTGAATTAATGAGTGAGTGAATTAATGAGTGAGTTAGTGAATTAATGAGTGAGTGAATTAATGAGTGAGTTAGTGAATTAATGAGTGAGTAAGTGAACTAATGAGTGAGTTAGTGAATTAATTAATCAGTGTGTGAGTTAGTGAATTAATTAATCAGTGTGTGAGTTAGTGAATTAGAGTGAGTTAGTGAATTAATGAGTGAGTCAGTGAATTAATGAGTGAGTCAGTGAATTAATGAGTGAGTCAGTGAATTAATGAGTGAGTTAGTGAATTAATGAGTGAGTTAGTGAATTAATGAGTGAGTCAGTGAATTAATGAGTGAGTTAGTGAATTAATGAGTGAGTTAGTGAATTGAGTTAGTTAATTAATGAGTGAGTCAGTGAATTAATGAGTGAGTCAGTGAATTAATGAGTGAGTCAGTGTATTAATGAGTGAGTCAGTGAATTAATGAGTGAGTTAGTGAATTGAGTTAGTGAATTAATGAGTGAGTCAGTGAATTAATGAGTGAGTCAGTGAATTAATGAGTGAGTCAGTGTATTAATGAGTGAGTTAGTGAATTAATGAGTGAGTCAATGTATTAATGAGTGAGTTAGTGAATTAATGAGTGAGTCAATGTATTAATGAGTGAGTTAGTGAATTAATCAGTGAGTGAGTTAGTGAATTAATGAGTGAGTCAGTGAATTAATGAGTGAGTCAGTGTATTAATGAGTGAGTTAGTGAATTAATGAGTGAGTCAGTGTATTAATGAGTGAGTTAGTGAATTAATGAGTGAGTCAGTGAATTAATGAGTGAGTCAGTGTATTAATGAGTGAGTTAGTGAATTAATGAGTGAGTCAATGTATTAATGAGTGAGTTAGTGAATTGAGTTAGTGAATTAATGAGTGAGTTAGTGAATTAATGAGTGAGTCAGTGAATTAATGAGTGAGTTAGTGAATTAATGAGTGAGTCAATGCATTAATGAGTGAGTTAGTGAATTGAGTTAGTGAATTAATGAGTGAGTCAGTGAATTAATGAGTGAGTTAGTGAATTAATGAGTGAGTCAATGTATTAATGAGTGAGTTAGTGAATTAATGAGTGAGTCAGTGAATTAATGAGTGAGTTAGTGAATTAATGAGTGAGTTAGTGAATTAATGAGTGAGTCAATGTATTAATGAGTGAGTTAGTGAATTAATGAGTGAGTCAGTGAATTAATGAGTGAGTTAGTGAATTAATGAGTGAGTTAGTGAATTAATGAGTGAGTCAATGTATTAATGAGTGAGTTAGTGAATTGAGTTAGTGAATTAATGAGTGAGTCAGTGAATTAATGAGTGAGTCAGTGAATTAATGAGTGAGTCAGTGAATTAATGAGTGAGTCAGTGAATTAATGAGTGAGTTAGTGAATTAATGAGTGAGTCAGTGAATTAATGAGTGAGTTAGTGAATTGAGTTAGTGAATTAATGAGTGAGTCAGTGAATTAATGAGTGAGTCAGTGAATTAATGAGTGAGTTAGTGTATGAATGAGTGAATCAATGAGTGAGTTAGTGAATTAATGAGTGAGTTAGTGTATGAATGAGTGAATCAATGAGTGAGTTAGTGAATTAATGAGTGAGTGAATTAATGAGTGAGTAAGTGAATTAATGAGTGAGTTAGTGAATTAATTAATCAGTGTGTGAGTTAGTGAATTAGAGTGAGTTAGTGAATTAATGAGTGAGTGAATTAATGAGTGAGTTAGTGAATTAATGAGTGAGTGAATTAATGAGTGAGTTAGTGAATTAATGAGTGAGTGAATTAATGAGTGAGTTAGTGAATTAATGAGTGAGTAAGTGAACTAATGAGTGAGTTAGTGAATTAATTAATCAGTGTGTGAGTTAGTGAATTAATTAATCAGTGTGTGAGTTAGTGAATTAGAGTGAGTTAGTGAATTAATGAGTGAGTTAGTGAATTAATGAGTGAGTTAGTGAATTAATTAATCAGTGTGTGAGTTAGTGAATTAGAGTGAGTTAGTGAATTAATGAGTGAGTCAGTGAATTAATGAGTGAGTCAGTGAATTAATGAGTGAGTCAGTGAATTAATGAGTGAGTTAGTGAATTAATGAGTGAGTTAGTGAATTAATGAGTGAGTCAGTGAATTAATGAGTGAGTTAGTGAATTAATGAGTGAGTTAGTGAATTGAGTTAGTGAATTAATAAGTGAGTCAGTGAATTAATGAGTGAGTCAGTGTATTAATGAGTGAGTCAGTGAATTAATGAGTGAGTCAGTGTATTAATGAGTGAGTCAGTGAATTAATGAGTGAGTCAGTGAATTAATGAGTGAGTCAGTGAATTAATGAGTGAGTCAGTGAATTAATGAGTGAGTTAGTGAATTGAGTTAGTGAATTAATGAGTGAGTCAATTTATTAATGAGTGAGTTAGTGAATTAATGAGTGAGTCAATGTATTAATGAGTGAGTTAGTGAATTAATCAGTGAGTGAGTTAGTGAATTAATGAGTGAGTCAGTGAATTAATGAGTGAGTCAGTGTATTAATGAGTGAGTTAGTGAATTAATGAGTGAGTCAATGTATTAATGAGTGAGTTAGTGAATTGAGTTAGTGAATTAATGAGTGAGTTAGTGAATTAATGAGTGAGTCAGTGAATTAATGAGTGAGTTAGTGAATTAATGAGTGAGTCAATGTATTAATGAGTGAGTTAGTGAATTGAGTTAGTGAATTAATGAGTGAGTCAGTGAATTAATGAGTGAGTTAGTGAATTAATGAGTGAGTCAGTGAATTAATGAGTGAGTTAGTGAATTAATGAGTGAGTCAGTGAATTAATGAGTGAGTTAGTGAATTAATGAGTGAGTCAATGTATTAATGAGTGAGTTAGTGAATTAATGAGTGAGTCAGTGAATTAATGAGTGAGTTAGTGAATTAATGAGTGAGTTAGTGAATTAATGAGTGAGTCAATGTATTAATGAGTGAGTTAGTGAATTGAGTTAGTGAATTAATGAGTGAGTTAGTGAATTAATGAGTGAGTCAGTGAATTAATGAGTGAGTTAGTGAATTAATGAGTGAGTCAGTGAATTAATGAGTGAGTCAGTGAATTAATGAGTGAGTCAGTGAATTAATGAGTGAGTCAGTGAATTAATGAGTGAGTCAGTGAATTAATGAGTGAGTCAGTGAATTAATGAGTGAGTCAGTGAATTAATGAGTGAGTCAGTGAATTAATGAGTGAGTCAGTGAATTAATGAGTGAGTCAGTGAATTAATGAGTGAGTTAGTGAATTAATGAGTGAGTCAGTGAATTAATGAGTGAGTTAGTGAATTGAGTTAGTGAATTAATGAGTGAGTCAGTGAATTAATGAGTGAGTCAGTGAATTAATGAGTGAGTCAGTGAATTAATGAGTGAGTTAGTGAATTAATGAGTGAGTTAGTGAATTAATGAGTGAGTTAGTGAATTAATGAGTGAGTTAGTGAATTAATGAGTGAGTCAATGTATTAATGAGTGAGTTAGTGAATTAATGAGTGAGTTAGTGAATTAATGAGTGAGTTAGTGAATTAATGAGTGAGTTAGTGAATTAATGAGTGAGTTAGTGAATTAATGAGTGAGTCAGTGAATTAATGAGTGAGTCAGTGAATTAATGAGTGAGTCAGTGAATTAATGAGTGAGTTAGTGAATTAATGAGTGAGTTAGTGAATTAATGAGTGAGTCAATGTATTAATGAGTGAGTTAGTGAATTGAGTTAGTGAATTAATGAGTGAGTTAGTGAACTAATGAGTGAGTTAGTGAATTAATGAGTGAGTTAGTGAATTAATGAGTGAGTCAGTGAATTAATGAGTGAGTTAGTGAATTAATGAGTGAGTCAATGTATTAATGAGTGAGTTAGTGAATTAATCAGTGAGTGAGTTAGTGAATTAATGAGTGAGTCAGTGAATTAATGAGTGAGTCAGTGTATTAATGAGTGAGTTAGTGAATTAATGAGTGAGTCAATGTATTAATGAGTGAGTTAGTGAATTGAGTTAGTGAATTAATGAGTGAGTTAGTGAATTAATGAGTGAGTCAGTGAATTAATGAGTGAGTTAGTGAATTAATGAGTGAGTCAATGTATTAATGAGTGAGTTAGTGAATTGAGTTAGTGAATTAATGAGTGAGTCAGTGAATTAATGAGTGAGTTAGTGAATTAATGAGTGAGTCAGTGAATTAATGAGTGAGTTAGTGAATTAATGAGTGAGTCAGTGAATTAATGAGTGAGTTAGTGAATTAATGAGTGAGTCAATGTATTAATGAGTGAGTTAGTGAATTAATGAGTGAGTCAGTGAATTAATGAGTGAGTTAGTGAATTAATGAGTGAGTTAGTGAATTAATGAGTGAGTCAATGTATTAATGAGTGAGTTAGTGAATTGAGTTAGTGAATTAATGAGTGAGTTAGTGAATTAATGAGTGAGTTAGTGAATTAATGAGTGAGTCAGTGAATTAATGAGTGAGTCAGTGAATTAATGAGTGAGTCAGTGAATTAATGAGTGAGTCAGTGAATTAATGAGTGAGTCAGTGAATTAATGAGTGAGTCAGTGAATTAATGAGTGAGTCAGTGAATTAATGAGTGAGTTAGTGAATTAATGAGTGAGTCAGTGAATTAATGAGTGAGTCAGTGAATTAATGAGTGAGTCAGTGTATTAATGAGTGAGTTAGTGAATTAATGAGTGAGTCAGTGAATTAATGAGTGAGTTAGTGAATTGAGTTAGTGAATTAATGAGTGAGTCAGTGAATTAATGAGTGAGTCAGTGAATTAATGAGTGAGTCAGTGAATTAATGAGTGAGTTAGTGAATTAATGAGTGAGTTAGTGAATTAATGAGTGAGTTAGTGAATTAATGAGTGAGTTAGTGAATTAATGAGTGAGTTAGTGAATTAATGAGTGAGTTAGTGAATTAATGAGTGAGTCAATGTATTAATGAGTGAGTTAGTGAATTAATGAGTGAGTTAGTGAATTAATGAGTGAGTTAGTGAATTAATGAGTGAGTTAGTGAATTAATGAGTGAGTTAGTGAATTAATGAGTGAGTCAGTGAATTAATGAGTGAGTCAGTGAATTAATGAGTGAGTTAGTGAATTAATGAGTGAGTTAGTGAATTAATGAGTGAGTCAATGTATTAATGAGTGAGTTAGTGAATTGAGTTAGTGAATTAATGAGTGAGTTAGTGAACTAATGAGTGAGTTAGTGAATTAATGAGTGAGTTAGTGAATTAATGAGTGAGTCAGTGAATTAATGAGTGAGTTAGTGAATTAATGAGTGAGTCAGTGAATTAATGAGTGAGTTAGTGAATTAATGAGTGAGTCAATGTATTAATGAGTGAGTTAGTGAATTGAGTTAGTGAATTAATGAGTGAGTTAGTGAATTAATGAGTGAGTTAGTGAATTAATGAGTGAGTTAGTGAATTAATGAGTGAGTCAGTGTATTAATGAGTGAGTCAGTGAATTGAGTTAGTGAATTAATGAGTGAGTTAGTGAATTAATGAGTGAGTTAGTGAATTAATGAGTGAGTTAGTGAATTAATGAGTGAGTTAGTGAATTAATGAGTGAGTTAGTGAATTAATGAGTGAGTTAGTGAATTAATGAGTGAGTTAGTGAATTAATGAGTGAGTCAGTGTATTAATGAGTGAGTTAGTGAATTGAGTTAGTGAATTAATGAGTGAGTTAGTGAATTAATGAGTGAGTTAGTGAATTAATGAGTGAGTTAGTGAATTAATGAGTGAGTCAGTGTATTAATGAGTGAGTTGATGAGCGAGTTAGTGAATTAATGAATGAGTTAGTGAATTAATGAGTGAGTCAGTGTATTAATGAGCGAGTTAGTAAATTGAGTGAGTTAGTGAATTAATGAGTGAATTAATTCAGTGAATGAATGAATGAATGAGTGAGTGAATTAATGTGTGAGTGAATTGACGAATGAATTTGTCAGTGAACGAGTGAATATTGAGTAAATGAGTGAATTTTTGAGTAAATGAGTGAATGAATTGAATTGAGTGAATGAATTAATGAATGATTAAGTTAATGAATAAAAGAGTGAGTGAGTGAGTGAATGAGTAAATGAATGAATGAAATATGTTTAAGTTAGTGGTGGCGCTTCTTGTAGTTAGTTACTCCACAGCACTGCATCAGCACAGTGCTCAGCTTGTAGTTGTCATTAATGGTAAGTGCTTTAAAGGCCCGTGTGCTGTTTCTTTGAGCTAATGGAGGGGAGCAGCTGTATTGCTGAGTGTCTGCTGTTTTTTCGGATCTCTACTGGGAATGTGCATCTCTTCTCGTCCTCGCTGATGCATCGACCACGCAGCAGCTGCCTGATTGTGTGGAGATGCTTGGAAGCCATTAGTGAAAATGAATTGAAGGGAGAAAAAAAAAGACACGAAAAACCCTCCTTTTTTTTTCCTCCCCCTTCTCGGAGACATGGATTATACTAATACATTCTCTCAAAACTCCGGTTTTTGTAGTGCAAACAAATGTCTATTGTTGCTTTTTGTAGCGCAGCAGTTGAACACAAAAGCGGCCTGTGATGTACTTGTTGTATCTCGGCTGCAAGAAGAATCTACAGCTGTCAGGACTTGTTTTGTGCTTGTACCTTTATTTTGTCACTTGAAAGGGAAAACACGGATTCACAAACAAAGCCTTTGGTGATAAAGATTCTTATTCTCTCGGCTGAAACCAGTTTGGAGGCATTTCTCAGTCAGAATCGATCATGAGAAACCCTTGAGTTAGTTGTTGTGTACTGTATTTTATATATATATATATATATATATATATATATATATATATATATATATATATATATATATATATATATATATATATATATATATATATATAAATATATAAATAGTTGAATTAACATCAGGAAAGGTTTAGACATTTTTTTCAGCAGCTGCAAACATAAAAATTAATTGTAATAATCTATGCATAAAAGAAGAGAATGACATTTTTTTATTTTATTTTAATAATAATTTTTTAGGGGTTTTCACCTTTATTTGATAGGACAGTAGAGAGTATTGACAGGAAAGCATGGGGAGCAGAGAGAGAGGAATGATCGGCATAGGACCGCGAGGCAGAATCGAACTCGGGTTGCCGTGAACACCGGAGTGCATGTGTCGACGCACTAACCATTACACCACTGCCGCCGACAGAAGAGAATGACATTTTACTTGGTCTTTTGATATCCTTTAACTTATGAAATCTTATTTCAAAAAGAGTTTAGTCCAGTCACATGTTAACAAGGAATTGCCTTATTTACTAAATATTACCAACTACTAGGGGTGTGACGAGACTCTTTCCCCACAAGACGAGACACGATATTGGGTTCACGAGAACGAGATGAGAACAGATTTTTACACTATTTTTAATAAATCTTCAATGATAAAATACATTAATGGAAAATATTTTATTCAACTGAAAAAATGCTTTTTTTAAATCAACTTGTAATGAAAGTTATTTTAGATTTATTTGAATGAATTCTATGCAGTAAAGGACATGCAGACACTGCTAAATATTTGCTATTATATGAATGGAAAATAGATTTTTATTCAACTAAAAAATGAAAAAAAATAAAATAAAATCACAAAATGCAAAACAATTTAGCTGTTTTTTTAAAATCAACTTGTAATGAATGTTATTTTACATTTATTTGAATGAATTATGCCATGAATGACATGCAAACACTGCAAAATATTTTGCTATAAACTCAACTGGCTTCTCCCCTGTACAGCTCCATAGGAGAATCGAACTTTTTTCCACACATTTTTTTTAAATGTATGTAATCATGTCATTTTTGATTTTAATTTTACAGCAGTTTTACTTTCTTTCAGCGTCAGCTTCCATGTTTTTTTCCGGACAGCATAAACATGTGCTTGGTGATGATGATGATAATGATGATGACGGGTGTGTGTGTGTCTCCAGGAGTTCATTGTGTGTGTGCGTGCACTCTGAGGAGATGTGTGTGTGTGTGTCTGTGGTTCTTTACTGACTCGATGGGTGCAGCAAATAGTGTCAAACAGTCGTTAGTGTGTGTGTGTGGCTTATCCTGTCGCAAAATGCTGCTAAAAGTCCTATACAACGGCAATAGATTGGTTACCGCGTTTACATGTCTGTACTGCACTTCAATAATACGACTGAAATAGGAATACTCCACATGTCCAACTCGATTTGTGTTTACGACGATTATGGCTTTAAGCATATCTAAAGTGCTATTCCATCGCATGTTATGAGCCGTGGTTAATGTGTGTGGCTGTTGTGGCAGCCTCTGCTTTTGGACGCGGCAACCCTTGAACTCCGGTTAAGAAAAAAACGGTTACGTCAAACGAGTGGCGCGCAACTCCGAGGCCAGCCTTCATTGCCAGGTGTGTGCAAACTGCAAAGCACTTGATCTGCTGTTCAAATCCAATCCGGTGTCCAATCTTCTGTGCTAAATTCACCCTCACGCTCCATCATAACATCACAACTCACGAGACAACTTCTTACTTAGATGAGAAATCTCGTCACGATTTAGTATCGCGAGATCTTGTAGCCCCAGATCTCGTCACACCCTTAACAACTACATATGACAAAAGAAATCCTGGAACATCATTTTTGTTCGAAAATGTAATCCATACCTATTCCCTACCCCTGAACCCAACCACAACTGTAAATTATTCCCAAATCAGAGGGGAATAATAGTTGGATAACAATCATGTAGAATAGAAGTGCATAAACCTAACCGTAAGCCTAAACTTATAACAGTAAACGTATCCCTTAATTCTGATTTGCTGATTGGAATGTTGTTGCAGCATCAACATAGATGTTGATCTGAACATGTTCTACTTGGTGAAATCAGGTTGGCATAAAAATAAAAAATAATATGTTTATTCATTTCCTATTGAATATAGGTAATATAATTGTGCATTTGAACAAAACATTTTATTAAACAGATTTATTTAAAAATAATATTTTGGTCACTGAACATCTTTTAAAATAGAAATATAATACATTTAAATTCATGTGAAATATTGCAAAAAAAATATTTGAAACAAAATTTTTACTAAATTGGATGTGACGCTGACAACGGAGGTGAGGATCCAAACGCAGGGTTTTATTAACAATATAGTCAGGCAAGCAATGATCAACACAGGAGCAAACAGATGTATAAGGGCAATCCAGAGTCGTAGTCAAAATAACAGGCAGATGGTCACAAGGCAGGCAGCAGACAACTTAAAACAAACAAACAAACAAACAAGGCGAGGGTCAAAAACACGACAAAGCAAGACAAAGGTAACGCGTTGTAATGTCACTAAACAGAAAACAAGACTCAACCATGAGTGTCTCAAAGTGAGCCGAATACATGTGTGTAATCAGTCATTGAGCAGCATCTGTTGTGAGAGTGTAGCTGTACGTTCACACCGAAAGTGGCGAGAGCGTCAAAGTAGCCGGAAGTCATTCATTTTCGATGGGAGCTGGTGGCGATAAGCGGTGAGGAGCAGCGCGGCGCATCTTCGCCGGTGTGAGCGTCAAGGAGAGTTGAAATCAAGTCAACTTTATGGTAATGAGCTATGACGCGGTTCGGCGGCAAGCAATCAGTATGTAGAAGTCCACCGCTTGAGAGGAGTCAGAGAACACAGTCACTGTGAACTTTGGTTCCGACCACAGTTGTTCCCAAGGGTTTAATTATTGCAGTCGCTGGATTTCCAATTATTTGCAATGTTTTCTTACTGGAACGTAAATTAATAAAGTTACTGGCGAGTGTTACTGACGTGCATCATGTTATATATATATTTTTTTCTTTAAAAAAAGCGGGAATTTCATGCGACAATACAAAACAGTATTGCTGCTTCAGAATATTTCAGGCATATGGACACATCGTGGAGCAAAGCCACACCACATGCATCTTCCGTAGTTAAGTGAATTTGATAATAAGTGTGCAACGCCTTTAGCTAGAAAGCATGTTTTATGCGGGAGTGTTACTGATATGATATGCAGCAACGGCTCCTTTAAATACGAGATCAATGTGTAGCGAATTTTGACGCTCTCGCCGCCGGAGCTCAAGGCAGACAGCGTTGTCGCCAGAGCGACCTTTGACGCTCTCACTGCTTTCGGTGTGAACGTACAGTAATCAGTCAGGATCTGGAACCGGTTGTGTGTGTGGTGCATGACTGGGTTTTGTAGTTGGTTTCTCTCTCTCTTTTTTTTTTTTTTTTTTTCTTTTTTTTCCCCCTCTTTTTAAAAATTATTTTATTTTAAATAATGTTCCCTAACATATAAATTTGGGCTACTAATTTTTGAACCTTTATGGTAAGTTATTTTGTTAGATTAGCTCCAGATTTTAGTTCAGTACTGACTAATCTAATATATATATATATATGCACAAATATAATATTTTAAAACATCACCCAGAAAATGTTCATTTAAATGAGAGATTTGTGAGGGGTGTACTCGCATATGCTGAGCACTGTATATATACATGTGCCCGAAATTTTATCAATGCGGCCTCAAAATATATTTGGGAGCATTTGTGCGAGTGCATAAAATTGTTGTCGTGCGACCAGTTTTCACAGCAAAAGGTTCACCACATGCGCGGAATTAGGAGGCATTTACGCCTTAAGCATCTTTGCACCTAAAAACGCCAAACGCAGCGCTCAGGAATGGTTTAAAACAGTGGACATGTCAACTTGCTGCAGTAAACAAAGCCCACAATGGCTGCCCTGCCTTCAAGCTTTTCTTATTGGCCCACTGCCGTCCGCTATGAAAATGACTAAAGCATTCACCGTAAAGCCGGTGGGACGGAGTTTTCAGGTAACAGCGTTTGCCACTGAATCTACACATTAAGCACGAGATGTTCTAACGTTATTTAATCCTTCATTTAATCGTCACGATGCTGTCAGTCGTGCGACTGACACCGCGTTCACCATCGCTAAAGAGCATGCATTTACTGAGATGAAACTATTATTGCAGCTCATGAAAACACTGTTATTGCTATTAAGATGACATATAATAATAATAATAAGTTATATGTAGGGCCAGACGGAATCTGCCGACGTCTTTTGCTATTTCTGCAGAGAATTTTGGTAAAAATCTGCGGATTTCTGCGGAATTATTTTAGAAGTATCATAACTAAAACCTTAAAATGTGAAATAAAAAATAATATCTTTTTAACTTTTATTTAAATTTTAAAATGCAAATCCAATTAGATTAACTGTAAATAGTTCACTTTAAGTAAACAAACAGAATTAATGATGGGCTAAAAATCTGCGAAAAATCTGCGAAAAAACTGCGGAAATCTGCGCGCGCAGATTCTGTGTGGGCCTATGTCAATATCTTCTGTGCAATATCAGACAGCTCCCATGAGAACAGCACAGTTATTATTGTTAATTCAGTTCATCTCATTCATGTCGTGCAGGGCCGGTGAGCGCATGCAGATTTTTGTTTATTTGTTAGTTGTGATTAGAGCGTTAATATATAATAGAATCTGTTAATATAAAACATGTAGTAACGGTGCTCATAATTTTTGGTGGGTGCGCCTAAATTTTTGAAGTTACCAGCACAGGTGCTACCAAGAAAAAAGGTTAATTTCGAGCCCTGTTCAGTAGTGATATTAATAATAAATATTAAATACATAAATCTTTGCATTGCTCTATAAACGTCTGACTTTGTCTGTAGTTTGCTGTAGACACTCATTGAACACTTTATTAGGTACACCTACCGGGTTGGTCCCCCTTTTGCCTTTAGGACTGCCTTAATCCTTCTTAATCCGGCATAGATTCAACAAGGTACTGGAAATATTCCTCAGAGATTTTGGTCCATATTGACATCATGGCATCACGTAGCTGCACATCCATGATGTGAATCTCCCGTTCCACCACATCCCAAAGGTGCTCTAGTGGATTGAGTTCTGGTGACTGCGGAGGAGATGTGTTCAGAGATGCTCTTCTGCAGACCTCGGTTGTAACGAGTGGTTATTTGAGTTACTGTTGCCTTTCTACCAGCTGGAACCAGTCTGGCCATTCTCCTCTGACCTCTGGCATCAACAAGGTATTTGCGTCCACAGAACTGCCGCTCACTGGATATTTCCTCTTCTTCAGACCATTCTCTGTAAACCCTAGAGATGGTTGTGCGTGAAAGTCCCAGTAGATCAGCAGTTTATGAAATACTCAGACTCAGTCGTCTGGCACCAACAACCATGCCACGTTCAAAGTCACTTAAATCCCCTTTCTTCCCCATTCTGATGCTCGGTTTCAACTGCAGCAGATCATCTTGACCATGTCTACATGCCTAAATGCATTGAGTTGCTGCCATGTGATTGGCTGATTAAACATTTGCGTTAACAAACAGTTGGACAGGTGTACCTAATAAAGTGGCCAGTGAGTGTAAATCCAAACAATTTAGAGTATTTGTTGTTCTCTTAACTTTCTAGCTATACATGTATAGTTTAAAATGTGTGTGTATGTGTATATATATATATATACACTATATGTGTATATATATATATATATATATTTTTTTTTTTTTTTTTATTATTATTATTATTTTTAATCAGAAAGTGGATGTTATTCTGAGATTCACCCAGTCAACCTAATTAACTTGTGCATCTAATTAAATATGTAACACACACACACACACACACACAGATGGATTCTGCTCCTGAAATGCATTTCTTAAACAGCCGCCGCAGCGATAAGGGAAATGAGATTATACTGACACTTCTGCGAAATCATCTGACCAGAGATTCAAATAATAAAGCAGAAGGTCAACACCCATTTATTCGCTACTGTCATCCTTGAAAGTGCAACAACCTTCCGTGAATACAAACCACTCTGCATCATAGCTGGTATTTTAAGGGATGAGAAATGACACGGTGCTGCCATTTGAATGTGCTGCATGTTATCAGGCTCCGCTCTCGTGGCAGGAACAACATTAGCTCAAGGTTATTGTAGTAGTGCTTGAAACAGCACTTTTAAATGCTGGCAGAATCACTGGTCAGTGCAAACATAATATAGCGCAAATATGAACACATACAGTTGAAGTCAGAATTATTAGCCCCCTGTATATTTTTTTTTTCAATTTCTCTTTAACGGAAAGATTTCTTTAACACATTTCTAATAACAGATTTATTTTATCTTTGCCATGATGACAGGACATAATATTTGACTAGATATTTTTCAAGGCACTTCTATACAGCTTAAAGGGACATTTAAAGGCTTAACTAGGTTAATTAGGTTAAAGTTAGGCTAATTAGGCAAGTCATTGTATAATGGTGGTTTGTTCTGTAAGCAATCGAAAACAAATATTGCTTAAGGGGGCTAATAATATTGACCTTAAATGGTTTTAAAAAATTAAAAACTGCTTTTATTCTAGCTGAAATAAAACAAATAAGACTTTCTCCAGAAGAAAAAACATTATAGGAAATACTGTGAAAAATTCCTTGCTCTGTTAAACACCATTTGGGAAATAATTAAAAAAGAAAAATCACAGGAGGGAGAATAATTCTGACTTCAACTGTAAATGCACTCATTTGAAAGTCAGGATAAACACTATACTGTAGTATTAGTCGACTCCATCGTTTGTTTGTTCATCTGCTTAAGTTTAATATAGTATATTGAAGCCACAAGAGGCTGTGTTACAGTTATTGTTTATTTGCTGAAACTTGACTGGCTTATTGCTTTTATAAATCAGCAGGATGATATTAAACAGCAGTTGTCTTGTTAAGCGTAAGACATACATTGCACACACAGACATGTATTCATATTTTTATAAATTATAACGGAAT
This sequence comes from Danio kyathit, assembly GCA_903798195.1. Lineage (NCBI taxonomy): Eukaryota > Metazoa > Chordata > Actinopteri > Cypriniformes > Danionidae > Danio > Danio kyathit. The sequence goes on from LR812527.1 coordinate 63,666,131, forward strand.
CATTTATTTAAAAAGAGACTAAAAATTAATATAGGCTGTACAAATTATAATGTTAGATATCTACATTTAGCGGTATCAGCAACAGCAGTAACAGTGAATTTTTCACAGTACTGAATATTTACCCATTTATTTTTATTCAGCTGATTTTTTTCTTAATTATATTTTTAACAAAATTAGAGCTTCTGAGTTCTGTTTGTTAACACCAAAAGTGTATTGCAGTGCTGTTTTTGTAATAAATGGAAAGCAAATGACATTTGTCTCCTCTTTTTGACTGATCCGAAAAATAGTAAAAAAAAAACCGTAATGTGATCCAAACCCTGAGATTTCTGATCCGTTACACCACTAGTGTTTATATATATATATATATATATATATATATATATATATATATATATATATATATATATATATATATATATATATATATATATATATATTAATAAAATATAAACCGCTTTTAAAAATTAAGGATTACAGGTCTAATATAAAATATTGCTAAATAAAATGCTAAATGTAAACATTGTATTTGCAAGCATGCACCTTTCTCTCCATGCTGTTGTTCTGTACACAATGTATTCTTTGACATCACGAAATAAACGATAGAGCATAACATGAAATAATAGAATATTTATTTTGTCAATGCGATATTTAGTCTTATTGCACAGCCCTACAAAGCCGTGTTACATTATTCTGCAGCATTGGGGGTCTACAGTAACTGCTGTCTTCAGAGCCCCAAACAGACCTCCCAAATCCCCCTGCGTGTGGATTAATGAGAGGATGATTGGAGAAGAGAGAGTAGAGAACGATGGACGGTGCAGTGTATTATTTATTTCTTAAATATTGTAATATATTTTTATTAATTAGATTTGTTAGATTTTTTTAATAACCATGATGATGATGATGATGATGATGACGATAATATTATATTTTATTATTTATATTATTTATTATATTATTTTATAGTATATCTTGTGAAAGGACAGCAACTGATCCAAATAAAACTGAGTGCATAATGCTGAAAGCTTAGAAAAATGATCAAATCATAAATGATGAATTTCAATATAATAATAATAATAATAATAATAAAATTTTCCTAATATTAATCATATTTCAAATTGAAATATTAGACTATTCATTGGGTAAACTATTCAATATTGTTTGTAATGTTGTGAAATATTGTAGTTTAATGTTTATTAGTTTTTGTAGTCATCTTGATCATTTAACTTTTTTCAAATGATATATAAATATAAATGTAATAATGCATTTAAAATTAAATTGTTGTAATAATAAAAATAATAATAATTCAGTACTTATTTATTCATCTTTATTTTCTTTTCGGCTTAGTCCCTTTATTAATCTGGGGTCGCCACATGTTTTACGCAGCGGATGCCCTTCCAGCTGCAACCCATCACTGCGAAACATGCATACACACTCATTCACACACATACACTACGGCCAATTTAGTTTATTCAGTTCCCCTATAGCGCATGTGTTTGTACTGTGGGGGAAACCGGAGCACCTGGAGGAAACCCACACCAACACAGGGAGAACATGCAAACTCCACACAGAAACGCCAACTGACTCAGCCGAGGCTCGAATCAGTGACCTTCTTGCTGTGAGGCAAACGTGCTACCCACTGTATTTGTTTATTATTAATTCATAAAAATTCACCTTAAAATTAAAAGTCATGACAGTACTAATATTTATTTTAATTTTGTTTTATTTTTATATATTTCATCACCCAATGTGTGTGTTTATGTAATGTATATTTGTATGATATTTGTAAGTTTATTTTATTTATTTATTTTTCATAGAATCTGAAAGCCCTTTTAAATAAGCATGTCTTTTTTTCAGTTGATGGATTGACTGACTTCACTGTGAACACGTGCATCTGTGTTGTTATGCGTGTCAAAATACTTCTCTCCATGTAAATGAAGTCCATGCAAATGTTTTACTGTGTGTAAATGACGGATCGCTGTAGAGTCCTTCAGAATGAGGCCATTAGTTGAGACTGTCAGGGAGAATGTATTTCTTATCTTGGAGAAAAAAGGGGAAATATTGGGTGTGTTTAAAGCAAATGAACCGCAGGGCTGTCAGTAATTAGGCCAGTTTTCCTGATGCCAGTTTTCTTCTACACTGCATCACCTATCCTTCCTTTCTCTCTTACTGTGTTCTCCAATCTTGCGCTCATTAATCGTCATGCTGGGGGATTCAGGAGGTCTGTTTTGGGCTCTGAAGTCAGCAGTTACTTTAGACCCCCAATGCTGCAGAAATAATCTGACACGGCTTTGTAGGGCTGTGCAATATGACTAAGTCCCTTAAGTTCTAAATAAAGTGAGAAAAAAAACACATAATTTGTCAATTTGTATATTGCATTCACTACTTTTTTAAAGTATATTTATAATCAGTTTTTTAGTCCTGTCTGTAATTCTGTTGCACTGTAGAACAAAATCGAAAACAAATTCCTCGTATGTGTGAACATACCTGGCAATAAAGCTCTTTCTGATTCTGATAAGATAGGAGATGACTTGGATTATGATATGAGATGTTTGTCATATCACCCAGCCCTACTTTTTAATTAAATTTTTATTTTTAACTTAATTAAATTTAATTTTATCTTTTTTTATTTTATTAAAATCTTTATTTTATAAATTTTTATTTTATAAAAATTTATTTACATTTTTATTTTATAGTTTTTTTTTGTTTATTTTAATTTAAATTATTATTTTTAATTTGAATTTTATTTAAATTTACTTTTATTTTATTTAAATTCTATTCATTATTTAATTGTTATGTTTATTTATTATTTTATTTATGTGTCATTTTATTTTATTATTTAAATATTTTTATTATTTATTTTATATTATTGCATGTTTGTAATAATATATAATATCATATATACTAATACTTACACAATTTAATAATGATTAATTATCATTATTATTATTATTGTTATTATAATTAAATTTAGTATTTAGCATTTCCACATGATATACTATAAAAAAAAAATAAAAAATAAATAAATATATATATATATATATATATATATATATATATATATATATATATATATATATATATATATATATATATATATATATATATATATATATATATATATATTAGGGGTGTAACGGTTCACAAAAATCATGGTTCGGTTCGATACGACACAGTGGTGTCACTGTTCTCCGTTAAACAGAAATTAGGGAAAAAAGGGGGGCTAATAATTCAGGGGGGCTAATAATTCTGACTTCAACTGTATATCTCAAATTAATGTAATTAATAAAAATTGTATTAATAAAAACTGTATACCAATAATATAATCATTAAAAATATATTACAATATTTAATGAATAAATATTGTAAATAATATACTATATAATATAATACACTGCACTATCCATCTTTCACTTCTCTCTTGCTCTTCTCCAATCTTCCGCTCATTAATCGTCATGCAGGGGGATTCAGGAGGTCTGTTTGGGACTCTGAAGACAGTAGTTACTGTAGACCCCAATGCTGCCGAATGCACGGCTTTGAATGCATAATTCAATATCTGCTCTTTTGTCTCGGGTTGGTGTTTTGTAAGATTGCAGACGTGACGTGAGTGCCTTTGTGAGTTAAGTCTGGTCTTGGGCATAGACGGCAGCCCCTCAGACCACCCGTCATTCGTTCATTTAGGCCAAATGCAGCTCTTGCTGAATATACTGAGTGCACTAGTCAGTAGTCACTAGCAGAATAATAAGGGTTTATTAGATTAGTGGCTTTTAATCTTCATGCTGCTTTAATGGTGATGTGAACACAAAACAAACACTCACTTAACCTGTCAGTTGGACCGTCTTTAGATGCACAGATGAGCTTTTCTTGGCTAGAATGAGTGGAGTAGATGTTAGGTTACTATTTGGGGGAGGTTGCTTTGCAAATAAATATATATATAATTGAAAATATATTTTAATATTAATATTTAAGCGTTTATAATATTTTTATTTTATTAATATTAATATTTTTTATAGTTTAATACTAATCATATCTAATATCATGTAGGCCTGTCACAATAAGGAATTTTTATTGTGCGATATATTGTCAAAGAAATTGTTGCGATAAGCGATTATTATTGTCATTTTATGAGATCATTTTGTGCCACTGATTATATAATGATTATTTAACTGTATAATAATGCAAATAGCATTAACACTTTAAAATACTTATCATTCTTAAGGTTAAGATTCTGTAATTTGATACTAAAAAGGTAAATGTCCTATTAGGTAAACGTATAATTATAAACTTTGGCAATATTAAGGTGGAATGTAAATGTCACTGTAAAATGGCTTTAACGTTATTTGTGAATCTGTAAATAAATATACTCACCGGCCACTTTATTAGGTACACCTGCCCAACTGCTCGTTAACGCAAGTCGCATGGCAGCAACTCAATGCATTTAGGCATGTAGACATGGTCAAGACGATCTGCTGCAGTTCAAACCGAGCATCAGAATGGGGAAGAAAGGTGATTTAAGTGACTTTGAATGTGGCATGGTTGTTGGTGCCAGACAGGCTGGTCTGAGTATTTCAGAAACTGCTGATCTACTCAATAATATCCAGCTGCAGGCCCGCAGCACACACGTTTCAGGCACACACAGTCCAGCACACACGTTCTAGGCAAGCCATATATGGTAACTAACTAACTCCTTAGGAGCGTTATCGCCACCTAGTGTATTTCACAAGTACGGCGATCGAGAACGCCCGTGCTACGATTGCCATTCATTAGACTGTCAACAGTTTATGGTTTCCCATTTCAGTCATTATTTCATTATTGTAAAGATCATTTTAACATCGCTACAGTTTCTGAACTCAAATTATGTAAATGAAAATAATTGGTTAAACACTTAAGACTTTATTCACATATCCACATACACAAAAAAACATAACAGACCGTCTAATTGTATTAAGTGTAATAAACTAATTCAGGATCTTAATGTTGTCATACTTGGTTAAAATCGTTTTGTTGTAAAATATATTTAAAAAAAAACAATAATGTGTCACATTATAAATGAATTACTATAGATAATAATTTCAAATTAATATAGTTATAAATGATTTAAACTACTATCTTTTACTAAACTGTAGCAACTGTTAGTAATATATATATATAATTTATTTTAATTCATTATTAATAGTTAATTTGTTTGTATTGCTAAATTTGTTGCAACTATAATCACCACAAATTACCAGTACTTTATGGTTTAAAAACAATATATTACTTACTATAAATTACTATAATATTTAATGTGGGAAATCATTAATAAAAAAGTTATTAGAAAATTAAGCAAATAAATACTATTAAATCGCTTGAGTAAAATATAGTGTTCACATTTATTAAATGTAAAAAGATTTTTTATTACATATAAAGATGTTATTGCCTATGCATATTAACTTGCTATTATTTCCTTCAACCATTATATAAATTCAAACTGTCCAATTTAGATAGTTCAGCAGGGCCAGCAAACGAGTATCTGCTATATTGACTCTGTCATATAATAATGACTGATCATCTATGATGACGGATAGAAAACTATTTAGTCTATTATATTGAATAGCGATCAGAAACAATGTTCACCATTTGCCCGCCTCGATCGCAATATTTGTGAAACAGTAAACACTATTGTTTATTGTGTACAATATTTATCAACAATATATATAAAAATATATTGGTGACGATGCCCGAGAAGACGTTAATAACATTAACTTCCGTCGTAACCATATATGGTTTGCCTAGAACGTGTGTGCTGGATTGTGTGTGCCTGAAACGTGTGTGGTTCTGCGGGCCTGCAGCTGGATATATCTCGATCTACTGGGATTTTCACGCACAACCATCTCTAGAGTTTACACAGATTGGTCTGAAAAAGAGAAAATATCCAGTGAGCAGCAGTTCTGTGGGCGCAAATGCCTTGTTGATGCCAGAGGTCAGAGGAGAATGGCCAGACTGGTTCCAGCTGATAGAAAGGCAACAGTAACTCAAATAAGGACTCGTTACAACAGAGGTCTGCAGAAGAGCATCTCTGAACACACAACACGTCCAACCTTGAGGCAGATGGGCTACAGCAGCAGAAGACCACACCGGGTGCCACTCCTGTCAGCTCAGAACAGGAAACTGAGGCTACAATTCACACAGGCTCACCAAAATTGGACAATAGAAGATTGGAAAAACGTTGCCTGGTCTGATGAGTCTCGATTTCTGCTGCAACATTCGGATGGTAGGGTCAGAATTTGGCGTCAACAACATGAAAGCATGGATCCATCCTGCCTTGTATCAATGGTTCAGGCTGGTGGTGGTGGTGTAATGGTGTGGGGGATATTTTCTTGGCACTCTTTGGGCCCATTAGTACCAATTGAGCATCGTGTCAACACCACAGCCTACCTGAGTATTGTTGCTGACCATGTCCATCACTTTATGACCACAGTGTACTCATCTTCTGATGGCTGCTTCCAGCAGGATAACGCACCATGTCATAAAGCGCGAATCATCTCAGACTGGTTTCTTGAACAGGACAATGAGTTCACTGTACTCAAATGGCCTCCACAGCAACTGCGTGATGCTATCATGTAAATATGGAGCAAAATCTCTGAGGAATATTTCCAGTACCTTGTTGAATCTATGTCACAAATGATTAAGGCCGTTCTGAAGGCAAAAGGGGTTGCAACTCGGTACTAGTAAGGTGTACCTAATAAAGTGGCCGGTGAGTGTATATTGCAATGGCTAAAATTATTGAGGTCATCTCAAAGTATTGCACGATAACTCAATATATTGATTATTGTGACATGCCTAATATCATGTATAATAATTATGCAATTGCATATAATAATAATAATAATAATAATAATTAATAATAATAAAAATAATAATTAATTATTATTTAATAAATCTGAATTATTAAATTATTTGAATGTATACCAATTGATAATTATCAATTGTTATTTCTGCTGCTACTACTACTAATATTATTTTTTATTTTATTAATTAGTTACTACAACTATTATATTTATATATATATATATATATATATATATATATATATATATATATATATATATATATATATATATATATATATATATATATATATATATATATATTGACTAAATTTGAATTATTAAATAAATTATTGTAATTTATTAACAATAATTATTATTATCAGTTGTTATTATTGCTGTTACTACTAATGTTATTATTTATTTTATTAGTTATAACTGCTACAGTTATAATAATATTTAATAAAAATCATTTAGAATAAGTCGTTTGAATATTTATAAATAATATATATTTTTTAATTAGTTTTTTTACCTTCTCAGAGCATATGTTTGTTTTTAATTACTAGTTTTTTTTTGAGGGAATAGTGGGAAAACAAGAAAACTAAGACACTAGTCATTTTTCTTAATCTGTATTATATTATACAGGGTTCCCGCGGGTCCTTAAAAAGTCTTAAATTAAAATCCGGGAAATTAAGGTCTTAAAGTACCTAGTAACCGTAAAGTTGCTGTAGGTATTAAATTTTCAGCCGGTGTGCTTAGTGCCGATAGGGAAGCACAGTGGTCCCCCGTAAAACATCTAATAGTTGATCAATGTAGTATGTGTGAAACAGGAGTGAAATGACTGTCCGTGATTTATTAGCTTATTACGGTAGGTCGGCTACAGACGCTGACGTTGGTCTGTGTCACCTGCGTGCTGCCATTACGCGGTTGTGGTGGTGAGGTGACCATGGGGCTCAAAAAGCCGTCGAGTCGCACATGAAAGAAAAAAAAAAGCGATACATTGCAGCAGCTAGTCATAGTGGCTCCAGGTTAATCCTTGCATTGTTTGCAGCTCGACATAACGATGTTACTAGTTCAGACGCCACCTCACAGTCGGCTAGAACAAGTTTCACTTCACCGCCAGACACCCAAAAGTCAGAGGTACTTTGGGTTCTCCATACCAGGGGTTTTCAAACTTTTAGGACACACGCCCCCTCAAGTTTGGCCAATTTCACTCGCGCCCCCCTCTCCCCCGAGCCAAAATTATAATCCATGTTTAAACATTCACATATTACTTGCTGCGTTTTGAGGTCGTAGCAAAGGGGCATCGCTAGACCCAATTTAAAAATCGCCAGTTCCCCAATAAATGCTTTGAGATATGATTTACTTCATATGCAAAGTGTATTTATTAAAACTGGTAATACCAGAATAAAGATGTTATTCTCTATGTGCATACACACACACACACTGAGAATACAGCAGGGACCAAGATGGCAGAACTTATCACTAAATCGAATTCCATTAGAAAAAGATGCAAGGAAAAGTGAAGGGAGTTGGTGGACCTAGAAGATGAGAAAAGAGATGCCACATGTCTTGAGGAGAATTTGGGATGTTACAAAACGTTCTCTCATTGAAAGTCATGTAATAACATTTGTGTTTTCTAACAGTTATGTAGATTATTTGTCAACATTTTGGCTTGTGAAAGGCTGTTTTGAGGATTTCATTATTGAGCTTATTTTCAGTTTTCAATTCTATATGGTTCCTTCATATGGTATTGTGTTGTTTAGTGTAATCCAACTTATCTATGTTATGTTGGCTCTGTTCTACATCACAAAGGAACAAAAAAAAAAGAAAGGAAAAAGGTCTCAAAGAAAATTAGTTTTGCTTTTTTTTTTACTTACCGAGTTTACACATTGCACATAATTGATACCAAATGGAAAACTTTAAAGTTTTGATTTCCATTGTAGGAAGCAATAAATTGAGTAACCTATTCCAAAGAAATTATGAAATTTTTGGGTCTTAAATTAAAAAATTTTAAATTAAAAAGGTCTTAAAAAGCATTAAATTTTACTTTTAAAATGGTGCAAGAACCCTGAAAATGCCAACTATATTGCAATTAGATTTATGTTATGCCAATTTTTTTGCTTTGGCTTTTAAAACCAGTAAAGGCCTGCAGAAATGATTTATTTTAATGTAAAAATTCAGTAAACCCCTAAAGCTTCTCTTTTGTTTTTAAGTGCTTGTCCTTGATGCATTTACTGCGAGTTTGACTGTATTTTAACACTGTATATCATCAGCTTCTCGTGCACTCTAAAACACTTACTGTACACATATTAATTTAATAAAATTGCTGCATTTGCGATCTGGTAATCGCACTTCTGCTGGTATTTATATCCATCCTGCAGTCCTGTTAAACATCAAGGTGTTAGTCACAGCTCTAGTGAGGCTAGTAACACCCAGCGCTAAATATATAATATATACGCTAAACTGGAGATATTAAAAAGATGGAGATTGACTGTCTTGCTCGCACTTATTTCATTAATTTTTTTCTCTCTCTCAGTCTGTGTGCTGTAAATGGACGTCACATGTGCTTTGCTCAGACACACACTGAGCTTTCCTGCGGTGTTAAGAGCTCATGGTTAAATGCCACTGCTTTTACCTTCTTGTTTACTGCTTCACACTGTTTGAGTGTTTGTCATAAGCATATACACTGTATTTTATTGTTATTTTATTTTATTTCATTAATTTAATTTAAAAAGATATTTTTATTTTATTTATTTTTATTAAATTTTAATTAAATTTGAATTTAATTATTTAATTAATTATTTTTTAAAATATATATTTAATTTAATTAATACATTTTATATATATATATATATATAATTAATAATTTAAATTAAATTAAATTAAAAATATATTTAAAAAAATAAAAAAGTAATACAATTTTAATTTAATTAAAATTTAATAAAAATAAACAAAGTAAAAAAAAAAAATTAAGATCATAACATAAAATTAAATACAATTATATTAAGAATAATATATATATACACAAACACACACACACACACACACACACACACACACACACACACACACACACACACACACACACACACACACACACACACACACACACACACACACACACACACACACAAACACACACACACACACATATATATATATATATATATATATATATATATATATATATAATAAAAAATAATATGTATGTATGTGTGTGTGTGTGTGTGTGTGTGTGTATATATGTATGTATATATATATATATATATATATATATATATATATATATATGTATGTATATATATATATGTATGTATATATATATATATATATATATATGTATGTGTATATATATATATATATATATATATATATATATATATATATATATATATATACATACATATATACACACACACACACACACACACACACACATACATACATATTATTTTTTATATTATATATTTATATTATTATTTTATATTAACCTGACTTTTAATTAATCAATTGATATTAGAAATAGCTCATATGAAAAGCCAAAACCCTCCCAAATGATGTTTAATGCACTGAAATAAATTAGGTTCACTGAAAAAAGATTTATCATTTAATCAAGACAGAAAGGTCAAATTTTGGCAAGTCAAAAGTTTTGTCGCCTGTACAGAAATTGAACAAATTTACTGCAAATACAAAAAAATAAGTCAGCAAATTAAGTAGTGGTGCTGTGATATCCAAATGTAATATCTTGTATGACTTCCATAAGCTTGAAGGACTGCATCCATGCGGTTTGGCAAGGATTCATACAATTTATTGATGAAGTCATCAGGAATAGCAAAGAAAGCAGTCTTGCATGCCTCCCAGAGTTCATCAATATTCTTTGGTTTCTTCTTCCAAGCTTCCTCTTTCATCCTACTCCACATATGCTCAATAATGTTCATGTCTGGTGACTGGGCTGGCCAATCCTGGAGCATCTTGATCATCTTCGCCTTAAGGAACTTTGATGTGGAGATGGAAGTATGTGATGGAGCACCATCCTGCTGCAGAATTTGGCCTCTTTTATGGTTGGGAATATAAGAGGTAGCTAAGATTTCTTGGTATTTTAGACTATTGATGTTGCCTTCCACCATGCAAATCTCTCGCACACCCCCATACTGGATGTAACCCCAGACCATGATTTTTCCGCCACCAAACTTCACTGTTTTCTGGGTGAATCTCGGATCCATGTGGGCTCCAGTTGGTCTCCTGCAATATTTGCGTCGACTGTGGTGTAATTCAACAGAAGATTCATCTGAAAAATCCACCTTCTGCCACTTTTCCAGTGTCCATCCTTTTAGCAGGCTGTGGGCCTTGGCAAATGCCACACGGTTTTTTTAACTGTCTTTTGTTTAGTGCTGGCTTCTGGGCACTGATTCGGCCATGGAGGCCATTTCGAGACAGAATCCGACAAACTGTTCTGGTTGACACAGGAACTTCAGGTGACCAGGTCTTGTGGAGCTCTGCTGCAGTGGAAAATGGGCTGGCCTTGGATTTTCGAGCCAACAAACGGTCCTCTCGAGCAGTTGTCTTACGGGGTCTGCCTGACCTGGGCTTGTCAAAAACGTTTCCAGTCTCTTCAAATCTTTTTTTTATCCTCTGTACTTGACGCTGAGACACATTGAAGGTGTCTGCCACATCAGCAGTGGATCTGGTCTTCAGATTTTTGATAATCAACACTTTAGTCTCATGGTGAATCTTAGGCATGTTTGCAGAGGTCTAGTTGAAGTTGATGTGAAGGTCTAGTGTACTGGGGTTCTTTTTATACACACCTGAGACCTAACTGATCCATTATTAGTCACAGGTGAAGCTCATATGACAAGGCGACAACACGTGTCTTTTCAAAAATTGATTCAATGGGCTTTACTAAGCTGGGAATATTACAATACTTTTTGAAAGTTTCGTTTTGCACTGAAACATTATTACAAAAGCTGTTGGGATTAAAATAAGCCATTTCTTGTAAAAAAATCTTGATTAGAAATATATTTCAGGAGCACTTCAGGTCAATTTGTACACAAGCGACAAGACTTTTGTCAGGGACTGTATATATATATATATATATATATATATATATATATATATATATATATATACACACATACATACATAAATATGATAAAAATATATATATATTATTCTTAATATAATTTTATTTAATTTTATGTTATGATCTTAATTTTTTAATTTTGTTTTTTATTTTATTTTATATATTTTTAATTTAATTACATTTTTTTTATTAAAGTAAAACTAATGCATGATAAACTGACTCTGCGTATACAGTTGACAACAAAAAGGAAATTATTCTTAAATTGGGATTTCAGTGAAGGGTTCATTCTCACTCACAAAACGTTTTATTTTATAGCATCTTGTAGACTTGAATTTACTTTCATTTATTATTATTATTATTATGAATTATAATATTGTTAATAATAACAATGATAATACTAGTAGTACATTTATATTATGATTATTTTCTTTATCCTAATAATATTGTTGTAGCTGTTGTGAATTATTGTATCAATAATACTAATATTATTATTATTAATAATAATAATAATAATAATAATAGAAATGGTAGTAATGGTAATATTATGATGGTTACAGTAAGTTATTGTTTATTTTTTTAACAATATTGTTGTAGCTTTGTGAAATATTGTATTATAAAATAAATAATAAACAGAAGGGGGCTAATAATTCTGACTTCAACTATACATGATGACGAAATCATTCGCCTTCCTGTGAATTTTATTTTTCCAATATTTTAAAGTGACGTTTAAAGTGAGTATTTGCCATTATATATATTTCTTTCTTTTACATTAAAAAAATAAAATAAGTATATATATATATATATATATATATATATATATATATATATATATATATATATATATATATATATATATATATATATTAGGGGTGTAACGATACACCAAAGGTTCGGTTCACGGTTTTGGAGCCACGGTTCGGTTTCTGTTTGCTGTGGGGTTAGGGTTGATGTCATCTTAACAGCAATGCTAAGGAACAATAGATTCACTTAATAACAAGAACAACTAAACTTTTTCTTTATTAATTTTGCCATCACATTTTAGTACAGTCAGGATACCAGAGTAAACAACAAAAATGAAATAAATACCTCCAATATAGACTAGTCAGAAAAAACTATTCTCTTTAGTGCAGCCATCTTAAGAAAGTAAACTCAAATTAAATAAATAACTGCAGTGTAGACTATAGTGAAAGATAAACAGGCTTGTCCTCTCTAAGGACATTTGGAATATTCAATTAAGTTTTATGTTCTTCTTTAAAAACACCATAATGTCCACATTCTCAGGTGAGGGGCTTGATTTCTGTGCAGACACAGACAAAGTGATGCTCATTTTAGTTATCATTTAGATAGGTTTCCGTTTAAATTAATGAAAAAATAATATACATATAATGTGCTTGTAAAGTGTTTTTTACATGACCTATTCACCAGTAAAATACATTGCAGTTTTGTCTGAAACTAATGTTAGGGTTGTAGCCGTATATTTTTGCCTCTCTCTCTCTCTCTCTCTCTCTCTCTCTCTCTCTCTCTCTCTCTCTTTCTCTCTCTCTCTCTCTCTCTCTCTCTCTCTCTCTCTCTCTCTCTCTCTCTCTCTCTCTCTCTCTCGCGCTCGCTTTCTCCACGCCTGTCATTTCTGTATGTCCGCCTTCACGACAGCTGATTGGTCAGGAGACCGATCTATCATCACTGGGCGTCGTGGCGCGGGAATATAAAATGACGTCAGGAAAAGCGGAGGAAAGCGCATCTTCCTTTGATCTCGTTTTTCGTGTATTTTGCTAACATGATTATGAATTTCGTTGTTTTTGCTTAACTTTCGTTTGGGCAAAATTATTAAGCATTAGTTTTGCCCACTTTGAGAAATATTGTGATTTTTTTGTACACTTTTATTTCAATTGATTTGTTTGTTGCTTTTTTGTTCAGTTCTTTCTCGTCATATTGAGCTTTACCTCCTCAAGTTCACTCTTTTCTCAGAGTAAGGTGGATAGGGAAGATGTCTTACGACTTCCATTTTGCAAACATGTAGAAAATGTATTGTTAAAGACATCAGGTAAGAGGTGTACGTCATCTTTGTATTTTATTCTACAGTTCAGTATAGGGAAGAATAAGGCGCACGGCGCTGAAAACCTTTTTTTCTTTTCATCAGTTTCTAGCGAGGTAAGGGGTTAAATCCCTTTTGTTGGCAGTTCTGTTGTCAGTGTCTTTTGCGTACACCCTCACATTGTGAAATTTACCACATTTTTTAAATGTTATTCCTTATTAAGTTTCGTGAAACAGTTAGTTACGACAGATAGTGTGCGCTTTGTCTACGACACGAATTCCATTCCTGTACTCCACTGGAAAACCAAAATGTTCCCAAACAGGAGACTTAAATGTATTTGGGGGATCTGCAATCTCAATATATGCGAAGTAGCCGTCCTGCTTATACAGTAGTAATGGAGTGTGATCGCTCACTCAAGTCACATGACATGACATGCACTTGGAAAATACTATTCTAAATTCTAAAACATTAGAATATAATATTTAGAACAAAAGCTCATTCATTCATTCATTTTCTTGTCGGCTTTGTCCCTTGCGGGGTCGCCACAGCGGAATGAACCGCCAACTTATCCAGCACGATTTTACGCAGCGGATGCCCTTCCAGCCGCAACCCATCTCTGGGAAAGAACAAAAGTTTATCATTACTAATACAATTTAATCAAATGTGATAAAATAAAGATGTTTTCGGTTCAATTAGAGACAAGTGACGTCAACCTTAACAGTGGGCAGCAGGGGGCGTGACAGTATCGCGGTCCGCCACGAGAGTTTCGCGATACGTATTGTGGTTGGTGTATTGCGATATTTCGGTTCGGTTTGTAGTATCGTTACTCCCCTAATATATATATATATATATATATATATATATATATATATATATATATATATATATATATATATATATATATATATATATATATATATATATATAATACAAATTATTAGCCCTCTTTTGAACTTTTTTCTTTTGTATATATATATATATATATATATATATATATATATATATATATATATATATATATATATATATATATATAAATTTAAAAACAAAGATTTTGTTTAAAAAAATCTATAGTAAACCGCACTTTTAAAATATTTTAAAGCAGAATTATAATTTCACAAGAGAGCTAACAATTGTGCCTTCAATTGTGCCTTTGATCCAATTGTATGTTTGCAAATTGACTGATGTTTTTTTTCTGGTATGTTATTTTAAAACAGATTATTAGATTATATTGACCAAATGCGTTAGAGCGCACTGTGTTAGAGAATAGCTTATGTGACCATCAGAACACAGATAAGATCTCTGCATGTGTAAATGCTGTTCTTCAGATTTATGTCAAGGTGACCTGTATGAAATGTGCTGCTCTTCAGGTTTTTTTTTCCCCTCAGAAAGCGTTAATAACCCTTTACTCACCAGCGCTCTGTTCTGCTCAGTAACTTTACACTACAGATCTGAGAGCAGTTTTCCTTATCCACACACAAGCACGGGTCTTTTATCCATGGATTATTACAACATGTGGTCTGATTAATACAAATAAAATATATAAAAGTTTGGCACCTGCACTTTATTTTTTTCAACCACCTGATACAATGGAGACGGTGTTGAAAGCTTTGTCTTATTTAACCGCTTCATTTGTAAATTATTAATATTTACTAATATTTTTTATTATTTATTCTAAGATGTATATGGCATTGGTATACAGTAATGCTTTTAATAAGCAGGGACTGGTTGCACCAGCAGTGCATAAGTTAAAACATAGCCTAGTTGTGACTTAAAGGAACCCTAAGTTACAACTTACACACTACTAATATTTTTGTTGTACCACGTGTTTAACATTTAAACGTAACGCTACACTCCAACTAAATATTTACAGCAGCTTCCCTCGTATAACGAAAAGATAGATCCAGTTGATCTGTGATTCGTACGGATCACAACCCACAGTTGGCACACACATGACCCACGGATTAATAACTTTTGGTTAACTTGTAGGTTAATCCAACAATTGCAGAGAGATCACCTCCCGCATCATTCAAATCACGTGTATGAAAGCAATTTGACTTCTCTATAAAATATAATGATGATGGAAAAAGTTGTGGTGGGACCTACTTAAATGCTTTCTTAGGTTATTAATTTAAGGTGTTTTCTGTCACTGTATGTTTAGCTTGCATTAATGTATTCAGTGTAAAGCTGCACAATTAAACATTAAAAGTTCGTGATCTCAGGTCAAACCCGCGCAACATGAACGATAAATGATAATGATTTGCATATGTTTATTAATCCTTCAAAATGCTGCATTCAAATCTACATCGAGAAAGATCCAGTTTTTACACTTTTTCAGTGAGTTACAAACAATTAAATAACACAGAAGAACTGGGAGAACAGTTTATAGTTCAGATATAAACACTGATGTTTATGGTAAAGATTAACATCACTGTTTAATGAAACGTGACGCTGGTGAATGTTGTAGCAATTACATTGTGCAACCAAACAACCATCAAAGTAGTCACTGAATAGGTTTTCAGAAATGATCCACCTATAATGAAACGTGACGTTTTATGTGTGAATTGTTGAATCATTCATTGAAAATAAATATGATATATTGTACAAGATGTTAGATTTCTATATTTAGCGTTATCAGCAACAGTAGCAAAGATCACTTTTCCTATTGAATATTTTCCTTTTTTTCAGCTGGTTCTTCCTTGATTTTTATTTTTATTAAGATTAAAGGTTCTAAGTTCTGTTAGTTAAACCAATGGTTTTTGCAGTAATATTTTTGTATAAATTAGAAAATGAATGAATGAATGAATGAATGAATTTAATTTTAATAAAAAATATATGTTGGACTAGTAATCATTAGGTTTCAGATGTGTAAAGAGTATCTGAAAACCATGCTTGAGTAAAAGTACAGATACCTTACTGTAAAAATTACTCCATTACAAGTTACAAGTCACTAATACCAATAAGACTTGAGTAAAAGTATTAAAGTATTCGATTTTAAAAGAACTTGAGTATTTTACTCATACTGAATGTAGGCTCAAAGAACACCAAGAAAGGTTTAATTTTCCTAATATATAAATTAAATTTAACACCTTAAAGTTTCAAAATGGCAGAACAAAATATATTAAAAAAAATAGAACAAAAAGTCTCAGTCAAACTCAAATGTTCAAAAAAGGCACAAACAATTTATCAAAAAAAAAAAAGTAGTAAAACGTAGTAAAAAAAAATCAGAGCTGACTTTGATGTGATTCATCTCTCTTTATCAGAGGGGGGCTATATTTTTATTTTGAGTAGTTTTTCAATTGATTAAGTTTTATCTGTATTAAAATTAAACAAAGAGGAGCACTGTTATTTTTCAGCTTAGTAAACTACATATAAATATACATATACATATCAAGCTTCGGCTTCATCACTGGCTGCAGCCATGTCGCTAAATAAACACCTGGTATTAGGCAAGCTGCTAAATAACGTTCACATGATTTAGCTTATAAATAGCATACAGTACCTTCAGCACCCTGCAGATGGCGATAGCGCCTCATCCACCCAACAAATTAGCTGTGGTAGATAAAGATGCCGACTTGTCGTGCACAATCACAATGTAATGAATAACGGTAAGCATTTGTTCAAATGTAGTGGAGTAAAAAATACATATATTCAATCAAAAATGTAGTCAAGTAAAGAGTAAAAGTTGCTTATATTTTTGATACTCAGTACAAGTACAAAGTAGCCAAAAAAATACTTAAGTAAAGTAACAAAGTCCATTTACTCAAGTACTTTACACCACTGTTAGGTTTGGGAAAGTTTTATATTTTATGATTTAATTAGTATCTTTAATTAAACATTTGTCCCGAAGTTCTAAAGAAAGTGAGAAGTATGATCACATATGACTAAATTAATACTAATTAATAATAATAATTCCCTACATTTATATAGCGCTTTTCTAGACACTCAAAGCGCTTTACACATTGGGGGGGAATCTCCTCATCCACCACCATTGTGTAGCATCCACCTGGAGTATACACCACTAAGTATACAGTATGGTTAGGGCTGGGCGGTATATCGAGCTTTGCGGATATGTTGATATGATTCCCCAATGCAATGTGGGATTATTCAATATCTTTCATATTGATGTTTGAGGCCACACGTGCACATTCTGCACGAAACAGACCACTCCAAGGTAGCACGCGAGCTCCACTTGCACAAATGTGCGCATGCGCAAATGAATGATTCACTATGTGAGTCATACGAAAGATTTGTTCAAAATGAACGAATTGTTCGAGAATGACCCATCACTACACACGACATGGAGGAGCATGCAGTGCCAGTGTTGTATCGAAATCTGACTCCCCCTCGCGTGCACGCGCCTCACACAGTGCCTGCAGCTGTCACATCGGTTTATCAGAAACCTTTTATCGATCATTTCTTCCCCAATTGACAGCAAGAACGAACATAGAAGTCTTGTCAATTTAACAAGCAGCACCTGAATGTAGGGCTGGGCGGTTTTTCCGATTTTTTCGATTAATTCGAATTTACGTTTTAAGACGATTTTATTTTTTACAAAATCGAGGAATCGCGGTTTTTTAATAAAAATATTAAAGCCGCTTTTCCACTATTGTGCCAAACCGTTCTAAACTGTTAGACAACCGTGCTGAATTGTGCTGATTCTGTGTGTTGACGTCGCGGCTCTGTTGATGTGCTGCCACAGCCGGTAGCGGAAGCGCGCCAGGGCGGACCGGCCTTTGGGAACACCGGGATCTTTTCCCGCTAGAGCAACAAGCGCCCCGCAGTCAGCCTGCCAGCTTCGCGAATGTTTCCATGCGCGTCGTGCTGTTGTTCGCGTCCCGCAGCCGTCTGTGTCTCCCGCGCGAGCTGCGAGACGGGGACCCGCGCACCACCTGAACGGCGTGTTGTAAATGTCGGTCACCGCAGAAAGTCAAATCTTTAATTTGGACTTTTGCTTGAATTACGGAGTGGCACAGTAGCTGTCAAGGTACTGTATGAATTAAATCATAACCCATATGTGCACCAATAAACAAGTAAAATGAATGAATGAATAAAATAAATATGGATTCTTAAATGTCTGTATTGTTTTTACTCCAAAAAATATCAATACGTATCGACAAATGTTTTATAAAAATAAAGCAATTTCCAACATTTCAGCTATAGGCCATTATACGATTCAGTTAAATATAAGATAGACCTTTAAATGTATATAGATATGTAACAGGTTTCTGTGGGGTTTTTTTTTTTCACGGTGATCTTTAATATACACTGGGTGGTGTAGCTACGCACAAATATTTTCTAAAACGTCAAGCAGATATTTGTCTATAGCTCGTTAGTTATTTATGAAGACAAAAAATAATTAAAATAACAAAAATAAAACTATAAAATTACAAAGATAAATGAGCAGCATTCTGCTAAATATAGTCCTTTATATCCTGATATGCTATGTGTTGTTTCATTCGTTTTTTTATATTTAACTTGATGCATTCGTTATTTAATATTTAAATACAAAATCGTTTAAATGGTTATATTTTACCATCAAAATGTAGTATATTTTATATCATTACCATTTTTTGATATAAAACCGCTGTTATTTTATTGATTGTTATGAAATAATTTAAGTGCTGTATTTTTTATTAGTGAAAGTGTCCGCTCACTTTGACAAGGCCTGTCTAAATATATATTTCTGCCATGCCACTAATACAGATAAACTATTATTGCATTATCATTGTTTATTTTTCTGTTATGTACAGAGATTTGAATATTTATTTCCCCTCCAATCCATTTTAATCTTCACGTTACATTTTGGTCATTTTCTCTCCAAATAAAATTTGCCCAAAGCTGCACAACATATGACCTGCTGTGACTTCTATTGTAGCTATGTTTAGCATCCCTATATGAGAGAGTGCCATAACCGCGTTTAGTCACACTATTGCTTTTCTTTTACAAGTGAGCATGAAAAAAACTAGTTTCAGCATTTATTTAAATTTAAATGAACAAGGTAAGCTGGTAAGGTAGTTACACAGTAAAAAAAAAAAAAATAATAAAAAAATAAATAAAAAATCGAAATCGAAATCGTGAATCGGTCAAACTTTATGAAAAAATCGAGATTTTTTTTTTTTGCCATATCGCCCAGCCCTACCTGAATGTAATGTGTATTTCTATAGCGCATTTATTGTGTATGGCCATACACCCAAAGCGCTTCACAATCATGAGGGGGGTCTCTCCACACCACCACCAGTGTGTAGCATCCAATTGGATAATGCGACGGCAGCCACAGGACAACGGCGCCAGAGCGCTCACCACACATCAGCTATAGGTGGAGTGAAGAGACAGTGATAGAGCCAATTCGGTGGATGGGGATGATTAGGAGGCCATGAAGGGTAAGTGCCGATTGAGGGACTTTGGCCAGGACACCGGGGTTACACCCCTACTCTTTACAAGAATTGCCATGGGATTTTTAATGACCACAGAGAGTCAGGACCTTGGTTTAATGTCTCATCCTGAATGTGTTTAAAAGAATTAAAAATGCCGAAATTGGAGGAATTTATACCGCATTTTGATAGTGAAACCACCTCATATTCACTGATTATAAGTTCAGTGTTTATTACACGACGGTCTCGTCTTTGCATTAACACATTTAGCTCTGCCTTCTGGTCTGTTATAATGACTGTTTACATTTATATGCTTAACCAGCATTTCATCACAGTACTCTGAAACAATTTCATTACTTCTCATATCTATACTCTATTCGTTTTCATCTCCTTATTTAATATTTAGTAAAACAAGTTTAGTCAAAACACAACAAAAGAAAAAGTGTCGGATTTTTTACATGGAGTGAAGGACTTCATATCTTCGATACTGTATGTGCACGGTTTAATAATTGTGCACAATACATACATGTAAATGCAGCTGATTTAATTGTTGTTTATGAATCACACAACTGTGGTATACAGGATTACTTATAACAACACTGTAATTGTGACCAATACTGTGTGTTTGATATTTACGTTCAATGTGGGTCTTTTCTATCCTACAATACTTTTTGTTGTGTTACTATTTGTTTGTTGCTTTTTTGCTCTAACAATGTAGCTATGTTTTCTATGGTTCTGTTTACTTTGTTATTTGCACAACAGCACAGTAGTGTTGTGTAAAGTGTTAAGCAGAAGAAAACCCTGTACTGTATTTTAGGGCTGGGCGATATGGCAAAAAAAAAAAATCTCGATTTTTTTCATAAAGTTTGACCGATTCACGATTTCGATTTCGATTTTTTTTATTTATTTTTTTTATTAATTTTGTTTTTACTGTGTAACTACCTTACCAGTTTACCTTGTTCATTTAAATTTAAATAAATGCCGAAACTAGTTTTTTTCATGCTCACTTGTAAAAGAAAAGCAACTGTGTGACTAAAGTGGTTATGGCACTCTCTCATGTAGGGATGCTAAACATAGCTACAATAGAAATCACAGCACCCGTATTTATGTAGAGGTCATATGTTGTGCAGCTTTGGGCAAATTTTTTTTGGAGAGAAAATGACCAAAATGTAACTTGAAGATTAAAAAGGATTGGAGGGGAAATAAATATTCAAATAACAGAAAAATAAACAATGATAATGCAACAATAGTTTGTATCTGTATTAGTGGCATGGCAGAAATATATATTTAGACAGGCCTTGTCAAAGTGAGCGGGCACTTTCACTAATAAAAAATATAGCACTTAAATTATTTCATAACAATCAATAAAATAACAGCGGTTTTATATCAAAAGTTGGTAATGATATAAAATATACTACATTTTGATGGTAAAATATAACCATTTAAATGATTTCAGTATTCAAACATTAAATAACGAATGCATCAAGTTAAATATAAAAAAACAAATGAATCAACACAGCATATCAGGATATAAAGGACTATATTTAGCAAAATGCTGCTCTTTTGTTTTATGTTTACTTCAGTAATTCCACCCGGGAGCTGTTTTGCACTGTGAAACTGAAAACACTGAAATAAGTAAAAGAAGGGCATGCATCGAGTACTTTTGTCCGTCTCATCATTTGCTCGAGCATGAATTAACGAGCTGTTACTCTGCCGCCGGACATTGCGGAGAAAGTTACACCTATCATCATGCTTAAAACAAAGAATTAGAATTATTAAAGTGGCGATCGGGTGCGGATATATATATCAGATAAAATAATATGTGCGGGCGGGTGGATGATTAGAATGAAGGAGGCAAGGAGCGGACCTCCGCCTGTCGAGCCTTCTCTCCTCTCCTCTTCTCGCGCGCGCCCGTCTCGCAGCTCGCGCGGGAGAGACAGGCGGCTGCGGGACATCAACACACAGAATCAGCACAATTCAGCACGGTTGTCTAACAGTTTAGAACGGTTTGCCACGATAGTGGAAAAGCGGCTTTAATATTTTTATTTAAAAAATCGCGATTTCTCGATTTTATAAAAAATAAAATCGTCTTAAAACGTAAATTCGAATTAATCGAAAAAATCGAAAAAATCGCCCAGCCCTACTGTATTTATTTATCAAATATTTTGTGCAGCTGTTATTTTTTGTGCAGCTGTTTATTTGTAAACGGGGAGGGAAACCCCTGTGTTAATTATATTTCGTTCAAAAATTGTTTAATAAAGGCTTTAACTCTTAAGTAACCATTGAAAATACTGGATATATATCGTATACCGTCCAGCCCTAAGTATGGTTAATAGGGTTGCACGGTTTACCGGTATTATGGTAGTATCGTGATACAAAATACTGGTGGTTCCACTGTAGTTTATAAACGATAGTATCGTCATTAACAGTCTATCTACAATACATAATGTTGCAAGTGGAAAAGCCACTAAAATGCTCACACGTTTGTGCAATGATAGACCATTTTATTTGAATAGTCTGTGGAGCCCTTTAAGGTCACAGAACTGCATAGAATTTGTGCCTTTATGGTAGCCCAAGGTTTCCGCTACATTCATTCATCCGTGGCGGGCCGCCACGCCAAAATTTATCCCGGCACGGCTACATTACAACTTCTTATTTAAAACATTTAGTCGTGTTTTTTTTTATAGCGGGTTATAATCGCACCAAAACATATTAAAAGGTAAGTGATTTATAACAGCGCAAACATTTCTGTAACCGTAGTAGTGCTGTGCGCTATTTGTTCAACCCTTTAAGGTGACATGCTGACTGACTGACTGATTGACAGGTGCGTGATGCGTGGGGCGCCAGCAAACACAGCGTAGCTTTCAGTTAAGATGAACACAGTTTCCATAAGTATACTTATCTTTCTGGAGTTTATAGCCGTTCCACTTTACTTCAGGA
The DNA here is from genome assembly GCA_903798195.1 of Danio kyathit. NCBI lineage: Eukaryota > Metazoa > Chordata > Actinopteri > Cypriniformes > Danionidae > Danio > Danio kyathit. The sequence goes on from LR812527.1 coordinate 63,689,366, forward strand.
CGCGTTAATGTCGGAAAATGCACAAAAACGCACTAAATCACACTTCAGCAGCGCTTACTGGAGAGCATGTAAATTTGAGTGTGTGCAAGAAGTTTTGTGCACGAAGAGAAAATCGGCGCGCAAGCAAATAGATTCGCATGCTTATATTACATGAATGCTTTCTCGACTTGTAATACTGCGTGTAATATTTGTCTTTGAAATAGTTGGCAGATCTGTGTAAAAAAAAAAAAAGCTGGGAAAAATCCTATCGGAAACACTGTAGCCTATTGCACGTTTTCTGACGTTTCAGTTCGAACACACATGATTCAGTAGCTACAACAACTGCAACAATCTCACAAAGTAAAAATTTGAATACCTGATAAAACTAAAAAACAAAAACAAAAGAGCAGCAGGAAACATTAAAACAATTTTTGACCACTTCATATAGCTTTCGTTGGAAAAATACTCTGTACAGAATTTTATTCTTTGAGATTTGTTTCTTTAAAAATAATTTAAAAAAAAAATCTTTATTTTAATGTAATTTTTGTCAGTCAGTTATTTACAACAGGGGTTTTCAAACTTTTAGGACACAACAACCCCCCCCCCCCCCCCCCCCCCCCCCCCCCAAGTTTGTCCAATTACATTCGTCGACTTCTACGACTTTGTACGACTTTTCGCGTGCGACTTTGTATGACTTTTCGCTGCATTTTGCGACAAGATTCACAGACAAGGCTGTCAGTAAAGGACCGCACACACGCACACACATCATGAACAGTGTTGCCAGATTGGGTGGTTTTGAATTTGCATTTCGGCGGGTTTTGGATAGCTTTTGGGCTGGAATCAGTCAGCTACATCTGGCAACACTGATCATGAAAGGCGGAAGTTTTTTTTTTCTTTCTATTTGGCGTGCGCTATCAAATCCCATTAAAACATCTTCCACCAGTACTTACTAAATACTCGCGTCTAATACCTCAGTTTGTCATAGGGAGATGAATGAAATATTCATGAGTGAAATTGCCGAACTGCAGTTAAAGTCCAAACATTAAACATAAAACACCCGAAATTACATCAGACTCTGCAGGAAACGTGGATAGCCTGGTGACGCAACATTCATAAAGCACTTCACGTAACACCTTATTTATATTATTGTCTTATTCAGATTAAGGCAAATACCTATTACTGATGTCCATGTACAGATAGTCTGTATGTCTTCATGACGTATGTCTTCAAAGTAAGTGAAAGATCCAGAAGGGCATCCTGCTGATTTGATTCAGAAGGGCACTTTTTTTGTCAGACGCTCACGGGATTGATTTTCATTCACCGTCATTCATTTTAAAAAGCACCCGCTCCATTTTATTTGTATCTATTTTACTGGAACGCATAAACTCTACAGGTGCCTGATAGTTAGATGTGGAACTGACGTTAATCCGATTCACTCTAGTGGACGCATAAAAATCATCATCATAATTTACTCGAGTGCACGCCTCAAATTCTCGCGCCCCCCCCTTAATAGGTGCTGGCGCCCCCCCAGTTTGAAAACCCCTGATCTACAATATAGTTTAGGTGAAGTGATGTGCAAATGCGTTTTCCAATAATAAGGGAATTATGAATTCAATTCAAGTAAGCCTTTTATAACATAAAATATAGTGTTTCTGACAATTTTCTTTTTGAGTTATGAATTACAGTATCGCAATACTATTTGATATGACGATACTTCAGCTGGTATAGTATCGTAACGTAAATTAATGGTATCGCAACAACCCTAATGGTTAAGTATATTCTGTACTGTAACACTTTAGAATAATGGTCTATTAGGTAATGTTAGTTCATGTATTTACTAACATTAAACATAAATAATCTTGTGAAGCATTTATTAATCATATTTCAACATTAACTAATGCATTATTTAAATCAGATTGCGCTAATATTTATTCAGAAGAACGATAGTGATGTGCAGTATAGTGATGAAAGACGATAAATGTAATGTATGTATTTTGCTTCTTGTCAACATCAAGCTTTAGAAGCACAAAGTGAACACATTTGAGCTCAAGAAAAACAAAAATCTGTTATAGTGTAACTGTATGAAAATGAATGCTTAATATGCAATATTTGATCTTTTTATTCATGTTTTTCTTAAAGAGACACTGCCAAAAAGCAGCCTGATTACCTATTCTTGAAGTTCAGGTCAACTGAGACGTCTTGAAATGAAAAAAGGTGCGTGCAGGCTGGCAGGAGAGATCAGTCACATCTGTTGAAGCTAAATCTGGGTGTGGATGAACACGAAAGTCTCTCTTTTCACAACATAGGCCTTCTTCACTATCATTATCACGAGTCCTGTCTCTTGTGAAGACAATGCGTCTTTCTCTTTAAACAATGGCACTGGGACTGATCTGTAACTCAAGCTTTCTCTTTAGCGTATAGTGCTTCAAACAGTTTGTGGAGGAAGCTTTTCTATGCATTGACCTTTACAGCATGATGAAACATGGAGCTTATAAAAGAGATCCAGTATTTCCTTTTACACGTTCTGGCAATTCAGAAAGGCAGGACAGAGCACTGTTTCATTACAAGCATTGGTCTCTTTTTGTTTTTAAATACACTGGGTTTGAATTAGTCATGGGACGATAACCTGGTTCAAGGTTAACCATCATATGGGAAAATCAAGGTTTTAACTCTGATAACATTTTCTGTTATATCATTCCTACGATATATGTAAGTTTTTTTTTTTATGTGTTTTCATGACTATTTTATTTAGTTTTTTGGAAGACAATATCTCTAAAAAAAAAAAATAAATAAAAAAATAAAAAAGAAGTGCAAAAAAACGCATCAAAAGCCTCTTTCACACATACAGACCTTTCTGGAAAAAACCAGCAAGGATCATGTGTGAACGGGTCCTTTTTGAAAAAAAATGGTAAATTCGTTCCTGCAATTTTCCAGAAAGAGAAGTTGCTAATAAAACGCCCAGTGAGTGAATACTGCAATGGCTAAAATTAAGGTCATCTCAAAGTATTGCATGATAAGTCGATATATTGATTATTGTGACATCCCTAATATCATGTATAATAATAATTATGCAATTGCATATAATAATAATGCGGAATGCTGCTCTGTGTGAACGCAGAAGGAAAATTGCCAGAAAGAGCTGACGTGAGACGTCTACTCCAGCCAATCAGAACACTCAGACGCACTCACATCCGCACGGTTTATGAAAATAAAAACCTTTAAATGTTTTTCCAGACACATTTCGATGCTTGATGTTGTCGGATAACGTTTCTGTTTTCATCATTAATGCCAACTGTGTAAACAATTATCGATAAAGTGCTTATGATAAACCGCTGTTTGTTTACTTTCAAGCTCTGTTTCATTTGCTTGACGCGTGTGTAGGGATGGGTATCGTTAAGGTTTTAACGGTATTACTACTTTTATTGATAATAGTTATCGATTCGGTACTTTAACGGTTCTCTTATTGCGACTTTTTGCAGTTTTTTTTTTTTTTTATTATAAAAAAAAACAAATTGAACAGAACCACCAACACTATTTTATTATTATGTTTTTAATGTAACATAAAGCAAAACCAATAATTGTAAAACAAATAATTAAATTTCCTGTAAAAGAATGTACAATGGTTTGAAGGAAAATGACTCAGATTTTAACCTTTTTTCTTCTGGAGAAAAAATCGACATGTTTGCCTTTTCTGGCAGAAGTCGGGATCTATCTTGGTTTATTGTGCTCCCTGCAGTTGAAAAATACCCTCTTTGAGTTGCAAAATGCAGTCAAATAATCAGATAATGTTTATAATTTTTCATTAACGCATTCACATAAATGAGTTACCAGTGTTTTGGGAGTTAACAACATAAAAATAAGCAGTTTTTTATAATGTCTTAATAAGAATAGTTTATTATTAGGCTATATTTGTAAATACAGTAATGTAAAAGTGTTTTTAATGTTTAAGATTTATTTATGCTTCTGCAGAAAGAAATACTGTTTTCATTGTAACCGAATGTTTGTTTATTTATTAATATTATACTCATTTAGAGAGATCTTATGTGATTGACTGCTAGCATAGCGATGTAGATGACGTAGCTTTAGCTAGTCAGTCAAAAACTTTTCATTTGTCTTTCTGCACTTTCGAAAGATGCTTAGACAGATTGCTGGCGTTTTCGCTTATACAAGAGAACAACTTGCGTTTGTTGCAACAGGCATTGTCGCTGTCCACTCAGGAAATGCAACCCGTTTGGTTCTCTCCGCCACTCCGCAAGCTTACAAGCTGTGTGTGCGCGCAAATCTGTGTCGCGAGCTATGTGTGAGTGCGCGCGTACAGCCGAGAACTGTGAAGAGTTTTATACTTGACGTGCTTGCCGTTGTACTATTGGGCGAAAACATGAGCATTTCTCAAGTGAGATTGCCAACTGTGCAGACGAATATCACTAATTAGAAAAGTTTAATTATGCTACTGTAAGTAATGTTTATTCAGCTATAATTCTCCAGTACCGATAGCAGAACCTTTAACATCAGAGCTTATCCATATCCTTTATAATTTAGCACCAATACCGATTAAAGTACTGAGTTTCGGTACCCATCCCTACGCGTGTGCACGTGAAGCAGCCGGTGAGCGCCAGCACACACACATATTATGTACAGTACATCTCAACATGCGAAAGTGTTCACAATACTTAACCATCCACAGAATTTGTAACGTAGTCAAATGTGTAAACATTTAGCTGCGGTTGGCACTTCTGTCTTTTGGATGTCTCTGGGACAAAAGCAGCTGCATGAATGCTAAAGCCTTAAATAAAAGTGAAACCATCAACAAAAGCCCGACCCCTTCAATGTTTACAAATACAAGCGCAGCCATTTAGAGGTCATTCTGGTTAATGATGTCAGAGTTTATCGCTATTTTGGAATGGATGTGTGAATGGTCTTTTCCGGAAAAATACTGGTAAAGTCGTTTCTGAGATTCTCCGTATATTTACCGGTATCACTGTGTGAAAAGGGCTAAAGTAATCCTTTATTTGTCAATATTTTGTCCCTGTAAATATCATTAGTGTAAAAAGGAACAAAAGTTGTAGGTGTCGTACTGCCCACTAGTGTTCATTTTACATAGAAATCTACTGTACAGCAGGGGACATAAGTAATCAACACATCACGAGTGGTGTAACGGATCACAAATATCACGGTTCGGATCACATTATGGTTTTGTAGTTACGGATCGGACCATTTTTCGGATCAGCCAAAAAGAGGAGGAGACAAATGTAATTTGCTTTCCATTTATATTGTAAGAAACTTTTGGTTTTAACAAGCAGAACTTAGAACATGCATTTATATTAAAAAATAAAATGAAGAAAAAATAAAAATAAATAGTAAAATATTTAGTGCTGTGAAAAATTCACTGTTACTAATGCTGTTGCTGATGATGCTAAATGTACAAATCCAACATTATAATGTGAACAGCCCATATTAATATCATTTTCAATAAATGATTTAGTTATTCTCTCATAAAACTTCATGTTTCATTGATCATCTTTAAAGAATTATTCAGTGGTTTATTTTGATGGCTGGTTGTCGCCACCTATTGGTTAAATAATGTAATGGCTGCCTACAACTTTAATTTTTAAGCGTCAAGTTAAATGCATACGACGGAGAATTTAATCTTTCCCATAAACATCAGTAGTTTTATCTAAACTATAAACTGTTCTCCCAGTACTTCCCAGTACATATTTGATTGTTTATAACTTCATAACTCAAAACATTAAAGACTGAATCTCTTTCTTGATTTTTCTGTTTTTCAAACACAGATTTGAATGCAGCGATTGGAAGGATCAATAAACATATGCAAATCACCATTATTTATATTTTGTTTCATGGGTGTTGAGATCCCGATCATTTTATGATTAATCGTGCAGCTTACACTGAATGCATTAATGCAGGCTAAACAAATAGTGACAGAAAATACCTTTAATAACCTAAGAAACCCACCACATCCCGAATAACCCACCACGACTTCTTCTGTCATCCTTATATTTTACAGGTAAATGCTTTCATACATGTGATTTGAATGACACAAAAGGCAATCTCTCTGCAATCATTACAAATTTAGTAAAGTAAAAAAAAAAAAAAATTAATCCGCGGGTCACCTGTTTTCCAAACTGTGGGTTGTGATCCCTACAAGTCACAGATCAACCGTGATCCGTTACACCCCTACACGTCACCATTTATTTCTCAGAACACATATTTCTAAAGGTGCTGTTGACTTGAAATTTTCACCAGATGTTGATAACAACTAAAGGAATACATATATGCAAAGAAAACAATCTAATTAAGTTTACAAATGAAGTTACGTGTTATAAAATTAAAAGACACAGGTAAAAAGTATAGAACACATGAAGGGAGGTGTAAAAAGGCAGCCAAAGCCCAGACCGTTTGATTAGTTGTCATTATTTACAGTACATTAAGTCTTAATATTCAGGGTTCACTTTAATGCACAGCTGTGCATTTATTATCTGTGTGCTTTTTGTTATGAGAAAATGCACACAGTGACATATCTAGATGAAATGCTCCACTGAATTGCTTTGTTAAATATCTCCTATAACAGGGTGTGTTAAGCAGAATTGTATAAAGACAGGGTTTCATAGTTTTGTTTCTGCAGGTCTGTTTGTTGTGTTGTTTCAGTGAGGTGTGACTGAAGATTTGAGCATGTAAAAGCTGGGGGATGCAACTTAAAATGTAACTCCAGAACGTTTAATAAACATTTTACATATAGGTAAAAGTATAAACGTTTACATTTAATTTCAGTTCAATATTTACAATTTTATTTATTATTATTATTAATTTTACTTATTATTTTATTTTTATTTTGTAATATTTTAACTTCATGTGCGTTGATTACAATATGTTTTTTGTTTATTTTTTAGGTCATAAAAGGGTTTTCTGCTGAGTATTTTAGTTAGTGCCCTAAAAAAGACAAAGTGTTTAATTATAATATTTTATTTATTTTTATTTAATTTAACTTATTTAATTGTTTTTTTTTTCTTATTTATATTATTATTATGAATATTATTATTAATTTATTTTTTTATTTTTTTAAACATCATACCCCAGATGTCTCTTGAACTCATTATAAACCGATGTCTCTTGTACGATTTAAATGAAAGGCTATTTTCAAGCTTTAACATTGATATATGTTGCTCAAAGTGAGTTTCCCATGGAGCAGGAATTGTTTTGTCCATGCGGCTGTTATGTTCATCTGGATGTATTGTATTTTTTGCCTCATCAATATGATGTGTAATCTGAGAGCGTTAAAAAACATTCCACATATAGGTAAAATAAACGTTTGAATTTAATCTTAGTTAAATCTTTATATTTTTATTTAATATTATAATTTTTTTAAATATTATTATTATTAATATTAGTATTATTATTATTTTACTTTTATCTTGTAATATTTTGACTTCATGTACATTGATTACAATATTTTTTTGGTTTATTTTTTAAGTCATAAAAGGGTTTTCTGCTGAGTATTTAAGTTAGTGCCCTAAAAAAGGTTCAAGTTTTTAATTATAATATTTTATTTATTTTTATTTAATTGACTTATTAATTGTTGTTGTTGTTTTTGGTGTTTTTTTTTCGTTCTTGTTTATATTATTATTATTATGTAACTTTTTATAACATCATACCCCAGATGTCTCCTGAACACATTATAAACTGATGTCTCTTGTCCGATTTAAATGAGAAGCTGTTTTTAAGCCTTAACATTTATATTTGTTACTCAAAGTGAGTTTCCCATAGAGCAGGTATTGTTTTGTCCATGCGGCTGTTATGTTCATCTGGATGTATTGTATTTTCTGCCTCATCCATGTGATGTGTAGTCTGAAAGCATTAAAAAACATTTCACATATAGGTAAAATAAACGTTTGAATTTAATCTTAGTTTAATATTTACATTTTTATTTAATATTTTTAATATTATTATTATTAATATAATTATTATTATTATAAATTCATTTACATTGATTCTAATATAGTTTTTGTTTATTTTTTTTACTCATAAAAGGGTTTTCTGCTGATTATTTAAGTGAGAGGCCTAAAAAGGGTTCACATTTTTATTATAATGTTTTATTTATTTTTATTTAATTGACAGTTATTATTTATAGCACTATAATTTTACAAAACATTTTATTAATTTCTATTTAAAGCAGTCTAAGCAACCTTTTTCGTACCCCAGATGTCTCTTAAGCACATCATAAACTGATGTCTCTTCTAAGATTTCAATGAGTATTTTTAGCCTTCACAGTGATTAATATTGCTCAAAGTGAGTTTCTCAGGGTGCAGGAATTGTTTCGTCCATTCATCTGGATGTATTGTATTTTCTGCTTCTTCCATATGATGTGTAATCCGAGAGCGTGTTCATGCCTGCAGCTAAATGAAAGAGAATTCCACCTTGTGATGCTACAGAATAAGCATAGATTTATTCAGTTGATATTATGGGTCTGTTGAATGCTTGATTCTGATTGGCTAAAGTAAAGCTAGAGTAGTTCAAGCAGGTTTTGGATGAGTTCTGCATACAGGAGCAGATTGAAGACAAAAACCTGACAAATGTCTGAAATACTACATCTTTTTCGAGCAGTGGGAACTAGGGGTGGGACAAAATATTGATATTCACATTATCGCGATATTTTCAGTATCGATATATGATTAGGCCTGTCACGATATCTATTTTTGGTTGTACGATATATTGCACCAAAATATATTGTGATAAACATTATTATTGTCATTTTAAGACTTGTTCTTGCCATGGAAATAGCCTTTATTGCTGAGAATTTTTAGGTTGAATTCTTCCCTTTATGGAGCATTAATTCTCTGCAGATGTTAAAATATGTGTGGATTAATTTCCTTTAACACATCTATGACAAGTATGCTAATGAGAGGAGGCAGACTGGTCACACTCTGGGGTGCGTTTCCGAAAACCGTCGTTAGCCAACTAAGGTTGCAAGTTCCGTCGTTACAATCATAGTTCGTTGATTTGGCGTTTCCCAAATCCATCGTTCCGGCAAACATTCGCAAACTGCGTCACAAACTTGTACGCTTGCAACTACACCTCTGGAGCTGTAGTTAGAAACATAGTTCCTGGCTGTGTTCTATTCCCACTTATCCCCCCTATGCTCTATTCATTTAGAACATTCTAACATTTAAACTTGGAATTATAAAAAAATAGCATTAAAGTCATCTCTCTTAGGTATAATTTTCTTTCAAAGTATTTTTGCAGTTCAGTTTTAGCGATCTTCATGTTTACAATTGCGCTCCCTTCACAGTGCGCTTTGAAAACATTGATGTCATTTTGAACACAGCCGTGGCTCATGACTAGGCCCACACGGAATCTGCATGCGCAGAATTCCACAGATTTTCCGCAGAATTCTGCAGATTTCCGCAGTTTTTTTTAGCCCATCATTAATTCTGTTTATTTACTTGAGTACATGTGTGTAAATCTAATTTTTTCAGTAGTATTATTGACTAATATAAAAATGTTCATCTGATTTATGTACAATGCAATTTGTAAAGTGATATTTTTTCTGTCTTTTAGTAGATATATTATATGAAAGACTTGCCTTGTTCACCAAATAAAGTGAATCTAATTGGATTTGCATTTTAAACATTAAATAAAAGTTAAAAGATATTATTTTTTATTTCACATATTAAGGTTTTAGTTATGATACTCCCAAAATAATTCCGCAGAAATTTGGAGATTTTTACCAAAATACTCTGCAGAAATGGCAAAAAACGTCCGCAGACTGTCTGGGCCTACTCACTTCTCCGTCATCATTTGTTTTACCTTTGCAGGAATGGATTTTAATGTTATTAAGACATACTCATGACTATAGTCAGACAGAATCTGCTGATATTTTTAGCTATTTCTGCTGAGAATTTTGTTAAAAATCTGCGGATTTATGCGGAATGATTTTGGGAGTATCATAACTAAAACCTTAATATATGAAATAAAAAAATAATAATATCTTTTTAACTTGTATTTAATGTTTACAATGCAAATCCAATTAGATCCACTTTATTTGGTAAACAAAGCAAGTCTCTTGTATAATATATCTACTAAAAGACAGAAAATATTATTTACAAAATAAATGTTTTGTAAATAAATTATATGAATATTATCATATTAGTCAATAATTATACGGAAATTATCAATAAATGTCAATTTACACACATTTACAAACAGAATCAATGATGGGCTAAAAATCTGCGGAATTCTGAGCGCGCAGATTCCATGTGGGCTTACTCATGACGGAAGCTATAGGTGACCTATTATTTAAAAGCGGATTTTACATTACGTTTTCAATGCGTGTAAAAAACAAAAAACATAGCATACGTTAATGCTTTTAATTTATAGTAGGTTATTTATGAAGTATCTGTACTGTATATGACATGGGCCTGTTGGTTAGAACATTTCTGCAGTGGTTTGCATGTCAAATTGTAAAAGTAGACTTTTCAAAAAATAAATAAACAATATCCTACTTAACAATAATAATAATAATCATCGTCATCATCATCATGATTATTATTAATATTATTATTAAAGAAGAATTTTTTATTCCCTAATAAATATAAAATTTAATTTCTCAATAAATAGCCTCATTATTGATTTATTTATTTATTTATTTATATGATTTATATATGATATTAGAATAGTGTTAGCTTTTGTTTTAAGTTTTAGAATAGAATATGTAATGTTCTCAATAATATTTGTAAAGGAAACACAGGCCCTATATTAGAGCTGAAAATCTTTGCCCGAACCCGTTGTATCATTTTAGACGAGGTCGGGCCGGGCTTGGCTTGCGCAGTAAATGAACAGTCATGTGATGCATTTCGATTAGCGCGAGAAAGTAATCAAATCGTTTGTTACAACATTAGATTAGATTAGATTAGATTAGATTCAACTTTATTGTCATTACACATGTACAAGTACAAGGAAACGAAATGCAGTTTAGGTCTAACCAGGAGTGCAATAGCAGCAAGTGCAGGATACAGGTATAAGTTATAAAGTGCAGTTATAGAAAAACTATGGTGATATTTACAAATGGATGTACTATGAACATTATTCCATTAAAATCCATTCCTGCAAATGATGTAAAACAAATGATGAAGGAGAAGTGAAAAAGAGCGAATTGTTACTGTGGTCAGGCCAGCCGCCAGTCCAAAAAGAATGGTCATTCTAGCCGCCAAGGTATTTGGACGGTCACCCATACACTGCGTATTACGGTAGAGCTCTAAACAGCAATGTACAGCAAGCTGACAGGGAAGAGGACGAGGTCACTCGCTACATTGAAACCGCTGCCATGAAATATTAAATGGATGTTTTTGGCTGGTAGAAGACGAACAAACAATCCTACCCAAAACTTGCAAAATTAGCCAGATCAGAACTATGCATCTCGGCCTGTAGCAGCAGCAGTGAAAGGGTGTTCAGTGCTGCTGGACGCACCATCCTGAGCGCAGAACTGTGCTAAAGCCATTTACAGTGGATTCAATAATGTTCCTCCACAAAAGCACGTAGCCTAATCTTGGTGAGTAAAGGGTTTTTAAATTATAAATAAATATTAATTAAACCATAAAATCATAATGTAGACAGAGTGTACAGGCTAATGTTGGCATTATTCTTTTAATATTCAGCTTCACCGTCGCCTTAAGGCCGGATTGTGAAGAGAAGTGGCGAAACAAATCCAGCAGAGCCTTTATCTTAATTTCGTCATTGCCAAATACCCCTCATAATTTATAATTTATTTTTTTTTAATTTGTTAAGACAGACTTATTTTTATTGGTGTGTTGGCCAATTTAAAGGCTGAGTCTATGTACCTAGGCTTATTTAGAGTGCTGAGATGTTACGATGTTAAAGAGGACTTATTTTATTTCTTTGTTCCAACTTCCAACTGGTCTATAGCCTATGTTTGTTACGAATAAATTATGTTAAAACATATAAATGACTCATTCTTGAAAAAAGGCAAAAGAGCTGTTTGCATGTGCACATCGGAATAATGTCAAGTTATAAACGGGTTCGGGCTTTATAAAGCTGTCAATCAAAATGTACCTGTCGGGCTTGGGCCTTATCGGGCCTAATTTTTATGGCCCGATTACAGCTCTACCCTATATGTGCCATTTACATATATTTTAATTAATATGGAAAACGAGTGCATGTTTTTGAAAACGAGTGCATGTTTTTACCAAAACTAATATTGGATTTTTTTTTAAATGTGTGTGTGTGTGTGTAAAACAATATAATTTGCACAAAGAAATGATGGGGTTCTGCTCTAAAAAAGTTGTTACTGCACCCCGTTTAGAGTGTCATTATAGAAGTTTTACGTTATAACTAACGTGGTTCAAATGATGGATCTGCGACAGAGAAACTGTAGTTTTGGAAAACACTCGTCACTACATCGTTCTTTTCCCAAACGATGCATCGTACTATGAGAGTTCAGTCATGAGTTATGTCATTGTTTGGGAAACGCACCCCTGCTTGGGAAGGAAGTTGTACAGTGCAAATGGCAGCTTCTGTTAACACACTGCAAATGTATTCGTATTAACCCTGAAAATCTTATTTAGTTTATGTATTCATTTGTTTGTTGTTTTTAATTGTATATTTATTATTGAAATGTTCTTGCCATGGAAGTAGCTTTTGTTGCTGACATGACATTAAATAAAAAATCTCCTAAACACAACATGGGGGCTGTGAGAGAAGAAATGTTCTGTAATCATCTTGATGTCGATGATGATGTTGTATTTGTTGTTCTCCTGTCTGACCTCTGTGAAATAAGAAAGTAATCGAGGCTGGAAGTAAATGCACGGCAAAGTAGGCGGAGCTCCAGGACACACCCACCGATTGCATAAACGCAACGGACCAACAGCACCTCAAAGGTGTGTTGGAGCCAAAACATTCCTTCATTCATTTTCTTTTTGGCTTAGTCCCTTTATCAATCAGGGGTCGCCACAGCGGAATGAACCGCCAACTCATCCAGCACATGTTTTACGCAGTGGATGCTCTTCCAGCTGCAACCCATCACTGGGAAACACCCATACACACTCAATCACACACATACATTATGGACATTTTAGTCTATTCAATTCACCTACTGTATAGCGCATGTGTTTGGACTGTAGGGCAAACCGGAGCACCCGGTGCAAACTCCACACAGAAATGCCAGCTGACCCAGCCGGGGCTCGAACCAGTGACCTTCTTGCTGTAACAGCGATACCCACTGCACTGCCTCAGAGTCAAAACATAACCCCTATAAAAGTTTTCTTTAGCTGAAATTGTTTAATTAATTAATTAATTTTCCTTTGGCTTAATCTCTATTGATCAGGGGTCACCACAGCGGGATGAACCGCCAACTATTCCAGCATACGTCCTTTCAGTCCTTTTTTTCAGTTTCGTTTGAAGTATACCAGGGTCTTAACAGTGATCTAATAGTAAACACAGATGATTAATTGACTTTCATAAGGATGATGACCTGTCTGAAGGCTTTTTGTCACCACTGAGACTCCTGTTAAGTTGTAGTATTGGAAGATTAAACCACTGGAAGCTCAAGGGTCTTTTCTTTGCGATTTATTCATCTCAAGCCTTTTGCAGTTCATTTGCACCTTTTCCTGTTAACAGGTTTTTTTAGATCTAATTAACATAATTTTGTTTGCGACTCGTGGCCACATTTTACGGTTTCTTTAGGGGCAGTTTTGGGTTGAATTCTTCACTTGAGCATTTATTCTCCGCAGATTCTAAAATATGTGTGTATGCATTTTCGTTAACACCTCCATGAAAAAGACGTATGCTAACGAGAGAAGGCAGACTGTTCACACTCTGGTTTGGAAGGAAGTTGTACAGTACAAATGGCGGTTTCTATTAACACGCTGCAAATGTTCATTCTTGCAGTAAACCTACATTCACTGGCCACTTTATTAGGTACACCTTACTACAGTGTTTCCTCTAGGATTTTTTTCCAGCTGTGGCGGCAGGTCTTTTGATCTACCAACTACTTTGGCGTTATTTCAATGACAAACGTGACGCAGTACTAAAAGTCGAGATCGGATTTGTGTAATACGAGCGTGCAGATTTTTTTGCTTGCGCGAGGATTTCCTCTGTTCGTGCACAAAACTTCTTGCACGCCCTTAAATATACGGTGCTCAAGTGCAATTTAGCACATTTATGTAGTGAATATGTCTCCAACCTTTATTAGATTTGCAAGGAATATTTATGAACGTCTCCAATAGACCTACAGAGCGGCATTAATGCATCCTGAGGTAAAGTGAAACGGCTATAAACTCCAGCAAGATAAAGTCTTTGTTTGTTGTATGCAGAGCCATAGACCTTTATCTATAAATAAAGTATAATTATGGAAACTGTTCATACTAACTGAAAGCTATACATCGTGTTTGCTGGCCTCACGCACCTGTCAGTCAGTCAGTCAGTCAGTCAGTCAGTCAGTCAGCATGTCACCTTAAAGCAGGGCTATTCAATTAGTTTGTCACGGGGGCCAGTTCATGAAAAGCATCCCAAACGAAGGGCCGGTGAGACATGACTTGCAATATAAGTGATGACACAACTGCATATAAGAGCCCATATGTTGTATTTTTGCTCCTTAAGACACCCGTGTTGTATTTGTCTACATTAAAATGTTAATATATTGTATTTTGAAACTATATAATATCACTGCATTGTACAATAAGTTTTTTTTACAAACATTCAAATGTTGTATTTCACAGCACAACAAAATCAGTGTATTGCTTAAGCAGGCTTCTTCTACATTCAGATACGTTCATATGTTATGTTTTGAATTGCATAACAATTATGGATGCAACAATTCTAGATTTTGGTTGTACGATTATATAGTGTGAAGAATAATCATGGTTTCACGGTTATCACTTCTAATGTAAATTTAAGCTTTATATCAGCTAGATTTAGATCTGGACATCCCTAACTAATATTAAAAAACCTTTAAAAGGCATTTTCATTAGTAATAGTTTTTATGCTGAAGGTTTTTCTGTGCTTATAGGGCTACACAATTTAATTATGTGTGTGTTTATAGAGAGGAAAGGGAGAAAATAATATAATAATAATTGTTATGAAGGTCGGCGCCAATATTTAGATTAACTGTTGTTATCATCTGCGTTCATACATACATAATCATTTTAATAATAGTTTGTCTAACATGTCTTTTGTTTACATTGCACTGAAAGCTAAGCACAGCTCTCACCGCTACAGCATGAGATGTTTTCTACTGCGTGCGCCCAGACAGCCGCGAGCGCGTTGCTCCGCATATTGGCATATATTCTTACGACATAACAAACTTGCGTGCGAGAAAGACGTGATATGGGAACGGCCCGCGGCTATAGTTATTACAGTGTGCGTGCGTATTAGCTTCGGTGGACAAGCTCGGAACTTTAAACTAGCGCACAGTTGGCAACTTGGCTTAACTTTGTTCAGCAGTTTCGTTTCGTGCGGCAGAACATTCATTCATTCATTCATTTTCTTGTCGGCTTTGTCCCTTGCGGGGTCACCACAGCGGAATGAACCGCCAACTTATCCAGCACGATTTTACGCAGCGGATGCCCTTCCAGCCGCAACCCATCTCTGGGAAGTGCGGCAGAACAGAAATGCAGAAATGCGGCTTAGAGAAGCCTTTACGATTAATTAACCGTGTCGAATTAAAGTGCAGTTAATAGTGAAATCGGTTAATCGTTGCATCCCTAATAACGATATCAGTGCATTGTACAAAAAACCATTTCTACAAACATATTCAAATGTATTCGGCTGCTCTCGCCACTGTCAGGTGACTCACGCTCTGAGCAGCTTGTGCTGTATTGAACAGACGCACGTCACTTCATAACTATAGCGGCCGTTTTTTGACTGAACTCAATTTATTTCTGATGTCTTGGTCACACTATTTGGAGGGCTGGAACAAATTGCCTCGGGGGCCGGGTTCGGCCCGCGGGCCGCCAATTGAATAGCCCTGCCTTAAAGGGTTAAACAAATAACGCACAGCACTACTACGGTTACAGAAAAGCTTGCGCTGTTATAATTCACTTACCTTTTAATACGTTTTGGTGCAATTATAACCCGCTATTTAAAAAAAAAAACGACAATGTTTTGAAGCTGTTATGTAGCCGTGGCGGGATGAATTTTGGCGTGGCGCCCCGCCATGGTAGAATGAATGTAGCGGAAACCATGCCTTACTAGTACCAGGTTGGACCCCCTTTTGCCTTCAGAACTGCCTTAATTTTTCGTGGCTTAGATTCAACAAGGTACTGGAAATATTCCTCAGAGATTTTGCTCCATATTGACATGATAGCATCACGCAGTTGTTGCAGATTTTGTCGGCTGCACATCCATGATGCAAATCTCCCGTTCCACCCATAGGGGCTCTATTGGATTGAGATCTGGTGACTGTGGAGGCCGTTTGAGTACAGTGAACTTATTGTCATGTTCAAGATACCAGTCTGAGATGATTGGCGCTTTATGACTTGGTGCGTTATTCTGCTGGTAGCAGCCATCAGAAGATGGTACACTGTGGTCATAAAGAGATGGACATGCAAAAGTAATATGACAATTCTGCTTATAGTCATTTTACCCCACTGAAATTTGGCTCTAAATCTTAGTTGAAATGTAATTTTGAGCCCCTCTACAAAATAGAGTATTGCCTAGTAAATGCATAATTTACATTTCATATTTTGCTGTTTGTCACTCTTTGTCTTATTTACATTTTGTCTTTCTTTAGAAGAAACGCATTTAAAAATGTGATCCATGTGAGTTAGCGCGAATTACTTTTTATAAAGATTTATTTGCAATAATAATTCTTTATTGTGTGTTTTTTTTTCAGTTTCTGGAGTGATGATGTCATCGATGATGTGAGAGATCTGAATTAAAGCCCCTCAGTAACAGTAAGTGAAACTTTCCAATCTTTCAATCAGAGCTGGGGGGTATGATGGTATACACACTCACCGGCCACTTTATTAGGTACACCTGTCCATCTGCTCGTTAATGCAAATTTCGAGCTGTGTGTAAGTGAGCGTATGTTGTCTCTGTGTCCGTTTATACTGTATTGATGTTGTGTGTGTGTGCGCGCGTAAGTTGTGTGTAACTGAGCGCATGTTGTGCGTGTGTCCACTTATATTGATGTTGTATGCGTGTGTGGTTGTGTGTGCGCGCGTGTATGTTGTGTGTGTGTCTGCTTATATTGATGTTGTATGTGTGTATGTTGTGTGCGTGCGCTAGTTGTGTGTAAGTGAGGGTATGTTGTGTGTGTGTCCGCTTATATCGATGTTGTGTGTGCGCGTGTATGTTGTGTGCGTGCGTAAGTTGTGTGAGCATATGTTGTGTGTGTCCGCTTATATTGATGTTGTGTGTGTGTGTGGTTGTGTGTGTGCGCGTGTATGTTGTGTGCGTGCGTAAGTTGTGTAAGTGAGCGTATCTTGTGTGTGTGTGTGTGCGTGTCCGCTTATATTGATGTTGTGTGTGCATGTGGTTGTGTGTGTGCGTGTGTTTGTTGTGTGCGTGCGTAAGTTGTGTGTGGGCATATGTTGTGTGTGTGTGTGCGTGTCCGCTTATATTGATGTTGTGTGTGCATGTGGTTGTGTGTGTGCGTGTGTTTGTTGTGTGCGTGCGTAAGTTGTGTAAGTGAGCGTATGTTGTGTGTGTGTGTGCGTGTCCGCTTATATTGATGTTGTGTGTGCATGTGGTTGTGTGTGCGTGTGTTTGTTGTGTGCGTGCGTGCGTAATTTGTGTAAGTGAGCGTTTGTTGTGTGTGTGTGTGTGTCCGCTTATATTGATGTTGTGTGTGTGTGTGTGTTTGTTGTGTGCGTGCGTGCGTAAGTTGTGTAAGTGAGTGTATGTTGTGTGTGTGTGTGTGTGTCCTGATATTGATGTTGTGTGTGCATGTGATTGTGTGTGCGTGTGTTTGTTGTGTGCGTGCGTGCGTAATTTGTGTAAGTGAGCGTTTGTTGTGTGTGTGTGTGTGTGTGTGTGTCCGCTTATATTGATGTTGTGTGTGTGTGTGTTTGTTGCGTGCGTGCGTAAGTTGTGTAAGTGAGCGTATGTTGTGTGTGTGTGTGTGTGTGTCCTTATATTGATGTTGTGTGTGCATGTGGTTGTGTGTTTGTGTGTTTGTTGTGTGCGTGCGTGCGTAATTTGTGTAAGTGAGCGTTTGTTGTGTGTGTGTGTGTGTGTGTGTCCGCTTATATTGATGTTGTGTGTGCGTGTGTTTGTTGTGTGCGTACGTAAGTTGTGTAAGTGAGCGTATGTTGTGTGTGTGTGTCCGCTTATAATGATGTCGTGTGTGCGTGTGGTTGTGTGTATGCGTGTGTTTATTGTGTAAGTGAGCGTTTGTTGTGTGTGTGTGTGTGTGTGTCCACTTATATTGATGCTGTATGTGCATGTGGTTGTGTGTGTGCGCGTGTATGTTGTGTGTGCGTGTAAGTTGTGTGTGAGCGTATGTTGTGTGTGTCCGCTTATATTGATGTTGTGTGTGCGTGCGTAAGTTGTGTAAGTGAGCGTATGTGTTGTGTGTGTGTGTGTGTGTGTGTGTCCGCTTATATTGATGTTGTGTGTGCGTGTGGTTTTGTGTGCGTGCGTAGTTGTGTAAGTGAGCATTTGTTGTGTGTGAGCGTATGTTGTGTGTGTGTCCGCTTATATTGATGGTGTGTGTGCGTAAGTTGTGTGTGTGCTGTACGTGTGTGTGTGGTTGTGTGTAGGTGCATCTATGTTGTGTGTGATCTCGTATTTTGTGGGTGCACGTGTATGTTGTTGTGTGCTCGTGTATGTTGTGTGTGTATGTATTTCTGGCACGTCTGTCCTTCAGTGGTGTCTCTGCGAGTGACAGATTGCAGTGATGTGATCAGAGGAGACGCCTCATTAGTTCAGGAGTGTGTTGAGCTGTAATGACACACTCATCACACACAGCCCAGCACACATCCATAAGGTCAAAGCCAGTGGGTGGCTGGCCACACATATACACTCAGACAGATACACAGACACACATACACAATAAATCAAACATACACGCATACACAGTAACACTATATATATATATATATACTGTATATAATACAATTGTGTGTAACTATATCTTTTTACTGCATAATTTTATTTTAAAAACTAAAACCTCTGTGAATAACTAAATCATTAAATATGGGTTGAATAAGTAAAACTAGCAGTTTGAACAGATTTGTGCAAGTAAATAAACCTTCAACAATGTTTTGCTAATGAAGTGTAAACTAGACACAAACAAAGAACTTCCCCGTTGAAAACAACATAAAAAAACCTAACCAGAAGAAAGGAGTATGAAGGGAGCAGAGGAGGTTGTGACCCTGTGACTGAACCCTTCACTCATATGGACAGATCTGGAGGACGGATCATCCTGAAAACAGTGTTTGTGATGGTGTTCAAGCAGTCGACCTGTCCTGACCTGCTGTAGGTTTATCACAGCTGAGCCCCACAACAGCAGAGGCTAATAAACCCACACCTCAACACCTTGATTTCAGCACCACAAACTCACTGATTAGTAGCAGGATTGATTTTTCCCAAAGATGGATCTCATAACGCTGTGCTGTGACCTCGAGCCATACTGTCATTTCAGACAGGAACATCACAAAACACGCCTGTGTGTCCATCATCTTTCACAAACACATCCTGCACGCACACACACACACACACACACACACACACACACACACACACACACACACACACACACACACACACACGCGCGCTTAAAAATAAAGCACTCTGTATTTTAGTATCACAAGTTGTCACTGAATGAATGTGTGAATATAAAACCAACTTTAATAACTTACACTTTCACGTTTCATTCTTAGCATTCAGTGTCCGCAGTTTAATTAACCATATGTAACGTTTTTTGCCAAAATCATTGCTGCAATCAAAAACAAGTAATGTGTATGATTCAGCATATTGTGAACTTACCTGATATAACATAAGAACTGCAGAGTCCAGCATTTCTGGAGCTCTCTGCCCTTTACCGATCCAGCCACGGGCCCATCAAGACTCACTCTCATTTCATCAGTCCATAAAACCTTAGAAAAGTCAGTCTTGAGATATTTCTTGGCCCAGTCTTGACATTTCAGCTTGTGTGTCTTGTTCAGTGGTGGTCGTTTTTCAGCCTTTCTTACCTTGGCCATGTCTCTGAGTGTTGCACACCTTGTGCTTTTGGGCACTCCAGTGATGTTGCAGCTCTGAAATATGGTAAAACTGGTGGCAAGTGGCATCTTGGCAGCTGCACGCTTGACTTTTCTCAGCTCATGGGCAGTTTATTTTGCGCCTTGGTTTTTGTTTTTGTTTTTCCACACGCTTGCGACCCTGATACGCGCTTGCGATCGATGATCACGCTTCAGAAGCTTGGCAATTTTAAGAGTGCTGCATCCCTCTGCAAGATATCTCACTATTTTTGACTTTTCGGAGCCTGTCAAGTCCTTCTTTTGACCCATTTTGCCAAAGGAAAGGAAGTTGCCTAATAATTATGCACACCTGATATAGGCTGTTGATGTCATTAGACCACACCCCTTCTCATTACAGAGATGCACATCACCTAATATGCTTAATTGGTAGTAGGCTTTCGAGCCTATATAGCTTGGAGTAAGACAACATGCATGAAGAGGATGATGTGGCAAGCTCATACACAACACACAAAAAGTGAAATGAATGAGGCATGTGGAGAAAACGCAACATCTAAATCAAGTAATTTTAGCATGTCAAAGTCATATATATGTGTACAGTATAAAATATATTTTCCCAACAATACAATTGTGGCTAGTAAAAATGGAGAGGGGCTAGTAATGTTGGGAAACTACTAGCCACACTGGCTGGTGATCAAAAAAGTTAATGTCAAGCCCTGTTTGCTAGCGGAACAGGAATTGTGTAGTGAAGGAGTTGTGTGGAACCCAACATTTTTAAAGTGTATCCTGCGATGTGACTGTTGCGAATGATTACATTGTGTTGTCGATGCTGAAACGATATATTGTGCAGCTCTAATTCCAGCAATAGCGGCTCTCCTGTTTGTAGCAGAATAAGCGGCACTCAGTGTGATGAGAGCGATGGCCCGCAGTGCTGAAGCTGAATATCTGTGCCGTCAGCTCTTTCTTCTGCTCGCAGAGGTGACGCCAAGGTGAAGGCAGACGCGCAGAAAAGCTTGCAAATCATTGATATTCTGACTCGCAGGCTGCAAATGGCTCGCTGGCAGATGGAGTCTTTGTCAGTGGAGAAAAATGGCAGCGAGGGAGAAGCTGCGCTGTTTTTTTTTTTTCTCTCGAACAGAGATGACCTTGCTCGCTCCGGGAGTCAGCGCCGCTACTTCCATCAATTAACACCGTCTCTTTGTTTACAGCGCAAGTGGAAAGAGCATATTATGCATCTTTAGGACACTTTAGCTGCTGTTTTGATGAAGGTGATCAGGACGTGGCAGCACGGTGGCGCAGTGGGTAGCACAATTGCCTCAGCAAGAAGGTCGCTGGTTCGAGCCTCGGCTGGGTCAGTTGGCGTTTCTGTGTGGAGTTTGCATGTTCTCCCCGTGTTGGCGTGGGTTTCCTGTATATGTTCCCCCTTAATTGTTATATATATATATACATATACAGTTGAAGTCAGAATTATTAGCCCCCCTTTGAATTTTTTTTCTTTTTTTTTTTTAATATTTCCCAAATTATGATTAATAGAGCAAGGAAATTTTTTACAGTATGTCTGATAATATTTTTTCTTCTGGAGAAAGTCTTATTTGTTTTATTTTGGCTAGAATAAAAGCAGTTTTTTATTTTTTAAACACTATTTTAAGGTCAAAATTATTAGCCCCTTTAAGCTATATTTTACTTCGATAGGCTCCAGATAAAACCATCGTTATACAATAACTTGCCTAATTACCCTAACCTGCCTAGTTAACCTAATTAACCTAGTTAAGCCTTTAAATGTCACTTTAAGCTGTATAGAAGTGTCTTGAAAAATATCTAGTCAAATATTATTTACTGTCATCATGACAAAGATAAAATAAATCAGTTATTAGAGATGAGTTATTAAAACTATTATGTTTAGAAATGTGTTGAAAAAATCTTCTCTCCATTAAACAGAAATTGGGGAAAAAATGAACGGGCTAATAATTCAGGGGGGCTAATTATTCAGGGGGGCTAATAATTCTGACTTCAACTGTATAATTATAAATAACAGTAATAACTGTATTATTGTTATTATCCACTTGTTAAGTCGTGACGTATGAAATACTGTTTCCGGGTCCAAGCCACTACTCATTAGAATTAAGAAAATATTCGCTTATGGCTGCTTTTTAGTCATATCACACCTTAAAGTGAATTTTATATAAAATCATAGTGTACACAACAGTATCTGGACTGGACAAAATGTTTATAATTTATAAAAAATGTATCACTTTCTGGCCATCCGATATTAGGCATGGATGTGTACATTGCGATCGTGATTTTCGAAAGTATTACAGCGCTTTGTAAACGTTTATTATTACCTTTTGATGAGTCTCCCCATACAGTTTGATAGAGCGATTTGACCCGGAAGCCGCTTCGCATGACGTCACACCTAACAAGCGGATACAATTATTATTCTAAATAAAAAAACTGAAATTAATCCTAAATGTACCTGAAAAACAATGTAAAGACACAACTGGAGTGATGCTAAGATAATTTAAGAAATCTTTTGCTTGAATATTAATTTAATTAGAATGACATTCTATAGAATACAAAAAAATATGTTTTAAAGAATTATCTGTTGTGTGTTGTCTTAGACCCGACTCATGGCCGAGAATTAGGTTTATTAAGATTTACCTTCCTCTCTTTTTACAAAAAAATCTATGAGTAGCCATGCTTAGTCTAAATAAAATAATCATCATATTATTTAAACTTTGTTTTGCAAAACTCACTGCATGCCATCACCACCGCATAAAAGACTGTTACGTCGGTTTCATAACGCATGAGCGCTATTTTTTCATGCATGTTCACAACCGGGAGCAGAGCAGCACGTCGATCAGGAGCTTGAGCATTTTACTTGTTGATTAAACTACATTGCTTTCACCAGCATTGGTTCAGTTGCACATAGAGAATAACGTCTTTATTCTGGGATTACCACTCTTAATAAATACACTTGCATATAAATTAAATCGTATCTCTAGCATTTACTGGGGCACTGGCGATTTTTGCTGAGGCACATGCCCCGGTAAATGGGGTCTAGCGACACCCCTGGTTTACAATCTAATTAATGCATAATAAACCTCTTTAACATTATTAAATGATGATGATGCATTCAAGCTCATTATTGGCATTTAACACTGAGTAAAGCACATGAGGTGTACCTGAGGTGTTCATTGTTTTCTGTTGTTTGCCTGTGAGAAATGGAAACTGTTTCTAAAATATCAATTTTATGTGTTGATTAGGACAAAAACTCTTTTTAATATGGAAAATATGTATTTTAGCGCGTGCCATTGCTTTAATATAGAACATGGCTTAAATGAGCCTTTGTTGATGTCGTCAATCTGGCAACCTGCTCTTGCGTGTTTTTTTGTAATTGCTGATTTCTTGTAAAACATTCAGTTCTCCAGTTATGCTTTATTAAATATTTTTTCCTTTTACTACATTTCTGTTTTTGTATACACTAAAATGGTGGGTTATTTAAATCCAGATTGGGTAAAATATGGACGAATCTAAACACTGGGTTAAATCTGATCTTTATAAACGCAAGGCTCGAAATTAACCTTTTTGCTTGGTAGCACTGGTGCTCCTAACTTTAAAACTTTAGGCGCACCAGTCAAAATTTAGTCGCATCCACCAATTATGAGCACCTTTGCTAAGTTTTATATAAACAGATTGATTGCATTTGAAATCAACACTAATCAAAACTAATATATATGCTTGCGTGAGGAAAATATGTCTCAATGAAATCCCGTTATCACAAGAAAATAAATTTTTATAACATAACTGAGTGACCAAAAGATACACGGACGGACCGCTCACCGGCCCTGCACGCACCTTTTGACAAGAATGAATCTGTTAGCCTGCTGTGTTCTCACGGGTGATGTCTGATATTGCACAGATGCTTTTGACATATACCTTATTATCTGTATACGTCATTTTAATAGCAATACCGGTCTTTCATGAGCTGCAATATTAGTTTAATCTTAGTCAATGCAAGCCCTTTTGCGATGGTGTACATGGTGTTAACTTTTACTTATAGCTGCACGGCTGACAGCATCTGGCGATTAAATGAAGGATTAAACAGAACATCTCCTGCTTAAAATGTGTAGATGTGGCAAACAGTTACCTGAAAAGTCCGTCCCACAGACTTTACAGTGAATGCTTTGTGAAGTTTATTTATAAACTAATTTCGAGAGGATCACGTGCTTATGATTGCTAATGGCTGGACCCACATTATCCAATTCACTATGCACCAATCAGATGATCCCTAAGCTACTACAAATACCTCGGGTTTCATATCACCCCTATCTTCGCTTTGAAGAACCCCCCTTCCACCCCTACTCCTCCTCTTTCCTAGATGGGTGACACGGTGGCCCAGCGCTTAGCGCTGTTGCCTCACAGCAAGAATGTCAATGGTTCTAGGCTTTACCAAACCCGCGGGCATTTCTGTGTGGAGTTAGCACGTTCTCCCCGTGCTCACTTGGGTTTTCTCTGGTTTCCTCTCACCGATTAAAAACATGCAACCTAAGTTGATTAATCAACACTATAGACTTGCTCCCTATCTAGCACCTATCTTGTCAAAGAGAACTACTATCTGCTCTTCAATCACTATGACAGGGGAGTCTCGAGATCTACCTGAGCTCGATCTCCCCTCTTGCCTTGCAACGGGAGGGAGCCCCGGGCTCGAGGATCTTATGAGCTCAGGGCTCTCTCCCGGGACAGCATGCCAAACAAGCTTCATAATCAATCATCAGCTAAGTGTGAACTCCTGAAAGTTATTTTCATAGCGGACTTGAAGCCAATGGAAGTCTTTTATCCACTCTTCGACAAATGTAGATTGTGGATCAACATTCACCACGATCAGTAATCAGATGTGCCATTATTTGTTGCTTTAAATGGTTTCTAAAACAAAATCTGACCGTGTTGTTGTCATTCTCATCTTCAGCGCTTTACTTTTTCGCGGTTGTAGCTTTCCTGTCATCTGAAGGCAGAAGGCGTTGACTGAGTGATTGACAGCTGATTTTAACCAATCCATTTGCGATCAGTCCTAGCGCAGTGGGCCAATAAAATGAGCGCGAAGGCGGGGCAAGCATTGCGGGCTTTGTTTACTGCAGCAAGTTGACATGGCAACAGTTTTAAACTGTTCCTCAGCGCTGCGTTTCAAGTGCATAGATGCATTCTGCGTGAATGTGTCCTAAAAAAATGCGGTGAACATTTTGCAGTGAAAACCGATCGCATGCAACAATTTTATGCACTCGCACAAATGCTCCCAAATATATTTCGAGGTCGCATAGATAAAATTTCGGGCGCATATGCGTCCAAAACTGTCGCAATTTCGAGCCCTAAAATGTAATAAATTAATTAATTAACCCAGCATTTTGTTTGATCCTTATTCCACTCGAAATTTAATTGAAATAACCCAGCGTTTTTATTTTTTGTTATAATAAATGTTTTTTTTTCTTCACCATAAATTATTATACAAAGAGATGTGATTTATTTAGCTCTTTATGCATTATAAACCAAGTTAATCATTAAAGCAGCGTGACCGCGGTCCTCAGAGGGTTAATTGCAGTTACTTGCACAAATACATTGTGCTACATTTATAATGTGCTGTTTAATTATAATACATTTCAAAAGAATCAGAGAGGTTTGTTTTGTGTAGCTCTTGTTTACCCTGTCTTGTTTAACAATTAGCATAATGAATGGGACTTAACTATCCCGATCATTAAACAAGATTTTTAATGGATTACATTTAATGATTTAAAGGCTGTTTTATGGAGTGAAGTAATATTCCAGATTCACTGTTCAAACACAGAGCTGCTTTCTGCTGCCGCTGAAAGCAAAGATATTAGAAGTCATTGTGTTTGCACTGAAATTCTAGTGTTGATTTTATATTTAAATCTATGAGGGAGGAAGTTGTTCAGAAACGGGTTACATGACTGGTTTAGGTTTGTAATCACACAAATGCATGTATTGTTTCGTGTTCAGAAATGGGAATGGACGAATGTAAAGCATGCGGAGTGTGAATATCATCTGTGCTGTGATGTGATGTGCATGTATTGCAGGTTGATGGTTGATTTTCATTAGCGCCCTCATTGACATGCACGCTGTGTCTTCCTGCACCAGAATGTGCATTGTGTCGGACTGCGGCTTGTCATTGTTTGAATATTGAGTGCTTTTTTTTTTTTCAGGATAAGATATGGATAAAGGTTGCAGTACATTTCTGATTGGACAAACATGTAATGTCTATTTATATATATATATATATATATACATATATGCATACAGTTGAAGTCAGAATTATTAGCCCCCTTGAATTATTAGCCCTCCTGTATATCTTTTTCCCTAATTTCTGTTTAACAGAGAAGATTTTTTCAACACATTTCTAATCATAATAGTTTTAATAACTCATCTCTAATAACTGATTTATTTTATCTTTGTCATGATGACAGTAAATAATATTTGACTAGATATTTTTCAAGACACTTCTATACAGCTTAATGTGACATTTAAAGGCTTAACTAGGTTAATTAGGCAAGTTATTGTATAACGATGGTTTGTTCTGTAGACAATCAAAACAAATATTGCTTAAGGGGGCTAATAGTATTGACCTTAAAATGGTTTAAAAAAATTAAAAACTG
Organism: Danio kyathit; assembly: GCA_903798195.1. NCBI lineage: Eukaryota > Metazoa > Chordata > Actinopteri > Cypriniformes > Danionidae > Danio > Danio kyathit. Next base: position 63,716,175 of record LR812527.1, read on the forward strand.
CTTTTATTCTAGCCGAAATAAAACAAATAAGACTTTCTCCAGAAGAAAAAATATTATAGGAAATACTGTGAAAAATTTCTTGCTCTGTTAAACATCATTTGGGAAATATTTAAAAATTAAAATAAAAATAAAAGGAGAGCTAATAATTCTGACTTCAGCTGTATATATGAACTGTACATACAGTCAAGCCTGACTTTATTCATACCCCTGGCAAATTCAGAATTTTTTTAGTCAAATGTAGATAAAAGCTAAGAAATATGTCTTTTATACATCCTCTTATTTAGGGATGCACAGATACCATTTTTTTGGAACCGATCTGATTTCGATATCCAAATTCTGAGTATCGATTGATACAGATCCGATCCCCATACTGTGCTGTTTTTTTTTTTCTAGGCATAGTATAATTTCTATAGCTCTGGTGTAATATATCATATAATATATCATGCATATATATATATATATATATATATATATATATATATATATATATATATATATATATATATATATATATATATATATATATATATATATATCATATATATCATACTCCAATAATAACTCTTTAGTAAAATTAACAGACACATAGGCTTACTGTATATGACAGACGACAAAATCTATTCATATATTAGCAAATTATTTGAAGACTATTCCATTCATATGTTTCATCATTAAGGATTTCTTTAAAATAGTGTAAAAATCTTGTCTCGTTCTCGTCAACCCAATCTCGTGTCTCGTTTTGTCTCGTGGAGTAGGCGTCTCGTCACACACATACTTAATATTATACTATAATTTTTGGATTTCGTTATTAATATGCTATTATAAAATGATCAAAGTAATGCACTTTCTCTTGTCCGCTGATTGATTACTCGGTGTAAAAACAGCCTTAGAATCGCGTCTGCAATTAGTACGCATCAGTCTGTTCATTCACAAACTATGCGTGAAGTGAAAGTCTCTCTTTGTGTATTTTTGTGTGAACTATTTATTGTATCTGTGTAGTTGACCAAATTAATGTCCTGTGGGTGTTTTATAATGGTCGCGTGCCTATACAGGAGGATCTAGCGAGGCTCAATGGTGTTTCTGCCATAGAATGTAAAATAAACTTGCAAATGAGCTTCAGACGCGCTCTGGCGGAGCTGTTCACTGCTGTCAGCGATTTCACAATGATATCCAGCTGCAAACACAGATTTAGGGTGTTTTACTGTATTTTACATTTTTCTGTATATTTTTGAATAACAGATATTTAATAGTAGATATTCAGTCAGTCCAGTTTAAAGCAGAAGCTGGTCTTTTGCAATCTCCCTGTTGACCTGGTTTTCTTTGAATCTGTGTGTGTGTGTGTGTGTGTATATATATATATATATATATATATATATATATATACAGGTATTTTATATTTGTTAATAAATAAAGGTTTAAAGGAACATTTTATACAAACATTTTAGAGAAAATGTCAGACAGGTGGGCCTTCAAAAATTGATCAGAGAAAGAAGTGGGCCCCGAAGTGATAAGGTTGAGAACCCCTGCTTTACTCTCTTAATAGGTGCAGAGAATAGTGTCAGACAATGGTGTGTGTATGGTAGGGATGGGCGATATGTCCTAAAATCCATATTGCGATATACATTGCAGCCTCTTGCGATAACGATATATATTGCGATATATAAATTATAATAGAACCATTTCAGAACAGGTTACATAGACCCTTAGGAAAGCCAAACTGCTATTTTATTTAAGAAATAAAGAAACGTTACATGTCATTTTGAGAACATTTATTGTGCAAAGGCAAAACTGTAATTAAACAACACAATGTTACAGATAAATAAACTAAATGTAGTGCCTTTTAGAAAGAAAGACTTTTCTTTTAAGTCCTTGGTTCCTAAATGCCAAGTTGCAGAGAACAAAAAAACTGGTGTCTTTTTAGTTAAGGAACTTACACTGTACTGAAAATACTTCCAGATTTAATTAGTCAAATAAAATTGTGTATTGCAGATACTTTAAATAAAAACATATTTCTAACCTGCAGCCTAAGGTAACGCATTTGGTTTTTAAAAATTTTGATCTCCTAATGAAATTAAAACTGGTGTCTTGTTAATAAAGGAACGGACACTATGAATTAGGGCTATACTTCCAGTATTAGGCATGGCTATTTTAAATAAAGAAAATTCCTTCAATCTTTCCTTCTGCCCCAAAGTAACACCATCTTTTCTATATAACTTTAATGACCTTCAGCAACAGAATAATTTCTTATTGATTTCTTATTCTTACTTAACAAACAAATTAAAAAAAAATGTTTGTTTCTTTTCAGTGAGCACCACTGACAGGTCAAACCTGCTTTCTTTCTCTCTCTCTCCCTCTCTCTCTCTCTCCCTCTCTCTCTGTCTGCGGCAGTGTTGGTGCTGCTGAGAGATTGAGATGCACCAGCCAAAGTTTGCTTATAAAGTAATGCAAAAATGAATACAATTAATATCGAAAGCAAAAACAGAATCTCGGACATGTCCGGTTGGTAAAGTCTAGATTGGATAGGCGGCCGGCCGGAAATGCGATATGCACATTAATATAGCGGCATTTTTATTTACTTTCACGTCAAGCGGTCTTTACATTGTTTTGTATACGTTGCTAAGCAATGCATGGCACCGAATGGGGTAAAGTCTAGATTGGATACGCGGCCGGCTTTGCTCTTAATTTCGCGGGTAGATTACGTCATCAAACATGCATTATCGCGATAGTGCAATAGAATTAAAATCTCTATCGTAGGCCAATTTTGTATCGTTTATATCGCATATCGTTTATATCGCCCATTACTAGTGTATGGCTTATCCTGTCTCAAAATGCTGCTAAAAGTCCTTCACGATGTTAATAGTTTGATTCAGGTGTTTACATGTCTGTACTGCACTTCAATAATGCGACTGAAATAGGAATACTCCACAAGCCTTTTTCCAGATTTAATTTAAGTCTTTTGTGTCTCCAGAATGTGTCTGTAAAGTTTCAGCTCAAAACACCCATCAGATTATTTATTAGAGCTTTCAGAATTTGTCATTTTTAGCTGTGAGCATCTTGTTGCTGTTTTTGTGTACTGCGCCTTTAATGCTAGTCCTCCCCGCCCACCGTTCCCACGTGCCTGTCAGAGTGTGCCTCAATCTCCTCCCTCGGCGGCCTCAGATAAACAGACAGACATGAAGGAAGCAGATGAATCTCACGTAGTGTTTGTGAGAAATACTACAGTAAGAACTTTACCAATGAGTATTTGATGCATTTGTTGTGGAGTTGCAACGATGAGTCACACACATGTTGTTACAAAGTTAACGCACACACACAGATACACACAGCGCACGCGTTTAGCTTTGCACGGGTTTTGCTTGGCAAATGTGACAGGATACACATTAATATCCACTGCTGTATGGATATCTGTTATGTTAAGGTACAAAATAAACCTGATTTAACGTCCACAAACTGGGATTGAAGCATTTTCACTTATAATTGTTCTGACACGCTGCTGTGGTGATGAAGTAAATCTAAAGTAAATCGCTGTTTTAAAAACATGTTAAACTTGTAAAACATCACATTTGATGATGATTGATGATCACAGAGAGCTGAACAGATCTTTTATTCCCGGTTGCTTTGTGCAATTCCTGTTTTGTTGATATGATTATACGCATCACTACGGAGGCATGTTAATATGCAGCTGTCAATCAATTCGGTGGGCGGGGAAACCGCACTCCTACGTCAAGTTGCGGTTGGTCTCAAAATGGGAGGGATTTGGATGCTATTTAATCGTCAGGAAATTTAAGAATAGAGACTTATTGTGTTTCTATCACCCCAGTATAACTGTGGACACAATATACCTACACACAGTTCTGTCCAAACAGCTTAAAAAAGATGATTTTCATCATAGGTGCCCTTTAATAACATTTGTGTTTACGACGATTATGACTTTCAGCATATCTGAAGTGCTATTCCATTGCATGGATATGAACCATAATGTTTGTGGCTGCAGTTGTAGCCTCTGTTGGACGCGGCAGCTGCTGAACTTCGGTGACAAAAAAATCGGTTACACGACACCCACTCGTCCAATTGAGTGCTGCCGCGCAACTCCGACGACAGCCTGGGTTGCCAGGCGTGTGCAAAGCACTTGATTTGCAGTTCAAATCTAATCCTGCCTCTTTTTTTTCTGCTGTTATTTGTCTTGATTGCAATGCTGTTGTGGGATGGCATGGACTTTGGCACCGCTGGGGGGTTGGGTGGGTGTTTTTCTGGGTGGGCTGGTGGGGGGGTTGTGGAGTGGATCTTGTTTTGTTTATTGAAAGAAAATTGTAAAGATGCTGTGACCACTCACATGTAAAATCAATAAAAACTTAATCACAAAAAAAATCTAATCCTGCCTCCAAACGTCAGTGCTAATTTCACCCTCACGCTCCATCATAAAATCACAACTCGCGATACAACATTTCTTCTTGATGAAAAATTTGGCGCGATTTAATCCCGCATCCCTAGTAGCTATTTTTTAAGCTTTTTAACAGTAAAAAAGCTATTTTTCTCGCTTTTCTCATAAAGAATTATATCAGAGTAAAATGATGTACATTTCAGGAAAAAGAAGATACTGATAAATATGTGTGAAACAAACTTTGGAGTAAGAAAGTTCGAGCTATTCCAGAGCCAGTGTACAATGTTTTTTAAATCGCTTTTTCATATGTAATAGATAGTTGTATGTAATATGTAAATGATAAAATATGTAACTGACAGTTGATAGTTCTTCTAGTTTGGAGAACAAGACCAAAAACTTAAAATATACACTGGTTTCATTGTTTTTTATGCATTGAATATGAACTGGGGCAACCCAGTGGCGCAGTAGGTAGTGCTGTTGCCTCACAGCAAGAACGTCGCAGGTTCGAACCTCGGCTGGGCTGGGTCAGTTGGCGTTTCTGTGTGGAGTTTGCATGTTCTCCCTGCGTTTGCGTGGGTTTCCTCCGGGTGCTCCGGTTTCCCCCACAGTCCAAAGACATGCAGTACAGGTGAATTGGGTAAGCTAAAATTGTCCATAGTGTATGAGTGTGAATGAGTGTGTGGATGTTCCCAGAGATGGGTTGCGGCTGGAAGGGCATCCGCTGCGTAAAATCGTGCTGGATAAGTTGGCGGTTCATTCCGCTGTGGCGACCCCGCAAGGGACAAAGCCGACAAGAAAATGAATGAATGAATGAATGAATGAATATGAACTGCTATTTTGTTTTTCATAACAGGGTGTCCGCGGGGTCTTAAAGTATTAAAAGTTGATAAATCAATATAGAGAAATTTCAGGTCCTTAAAGTATTAAAAAGTCTTAAATTATATTTTGCAAGGTATTAAATTTGATATCATTTTTGATTATGCAATGTATGGTTATGGAAATGGTCGTGCCCAGCTGAGCCTGGTTTCTCTCGAGGTTTTTTAATTCTTCACTTTCGCCAATTGGTGAAGTTTTTTCCTCGCCGCTGTCGCCACTGACTTGCATGGTTCTGAATCTGTAGAGCTGCGCATCGATGGATTTGCTCTTCAGTGTTTGGACTCTCAGCAGTGATTATTAAACCACACTGAACTGAACTGAAACACTGAAAACTGGACTGACACGGTTTCAATTCGCTATAATCTTCTATGTGAAGCTGCTTTGACACAATCGACATTGTAAAAGCGCTAGAGAAATAAAGGCGAATTGAATTGAATGGTTGTATGCTAAAGTTTGCCTGAATTAAATCTGCGAATATCAGGATGCTGTGTAGTTTATGAAACCAATAAAATCCTGCTAGATTTGACATCATGCTGCAGAAACCAAGGTAGCACCATTATTTCTGCAGTTCTATAGGCGTCGACCTGCTGAATTAGCTAGATTTAATAGATTTTTATTCAGTATATGAATAATGTTTTAGTTTTGGATTAGCTTCTTACATTGATATTTAGTAAATATACTGTAAGTTAAAATCTCGCCAGAGTTTCAAGTTGAACCCTAAAGCATACCTGCCAACACTCCCGTTTTTCCCGGGAGTCTCCCGTATTTTAGACCCATCTCCCGTATTGTTCTGTCTCCCGGTAAACTCCCGGAAATCCCTGCCCCCCCGCTCCTCAGCATTTTGGTACAGTCCGGGGTGAAACCTGGTGCTTGTGCGCGTGCATTTCCGGTCGCACGCCTCCATCTCCCCAAACCTCTCACCCCTCCCGCTCCCCGCTCTTCAGTTCGCGCCAGTGTTGCCAACTTAGCGACTTTTCAGACCCCCCTAGCGACAATTTTTTTCAAAAAAGCGACAAATCTAGCGACTTTTTTGTGTGTTACTGAAGATTTTTATAGACTGTCGTTTGTCCATTACTGTACCGTCCCTACTCTTCTCAACGAGCTGCGGGTGATACCGCGGCCCCTCCCCCGCCTCAGAGCACTGACAGGCGGCCCAGTCAGTCCTGGTACAGCAGCCTCTCCCACCTGCAGCCTGACAGCAGATCACCCCTCTGCGTACCGAAGGCAAATGATTTAGCACCGGGAGTGTGAAGGTATCTCCCTTGTACAGTCAAACTGATCTGCTTCTCCTTTATTTTAACAATTTAATTTGACCGTTTATTGTTGCACAATCAGAGATGTTTTAAAGTGAGAGTTTCAGAACTTGTCTGAGTATATTACGTCTGAGAGATTACTGCAAATTCCCTTCTCATCTATAATTATATACTGTATTCAAACAGCAATACATTTAGTTAAATTGACAAGCTTACATAAAGCGTAGTGCAAATATAATACCCCATTTATTTAACATAGGCTGTTAAACAAACAGAAAAGGTAGAACGTGATGACGTCAGCAATAAGCAAATTAGCGTATGACGTATACCCCCCCCCCCCTATCTTCCGGAATTTACGAACCAAATGTTGGCAGGTATGCCCTAAAGTGGTTATAAGGTCATAAAATGTATGGAAAGAGTCTTACAAGGTATTGAATTTCCCTCTCTGATTCCTGTATATACTCTGCATAAATAAATAAATAAAATGGCTTGTTTGACATGCAAAAATAAATGTCATATTGAACATTTATTATAAACATGGTTCTAATTTGGGGTATAAAAGCTTGGACTCTTTTAGAGGTAATTTAAAAATAGTATTTCAAACATATCAACATTTCCCCCCCAAACACGATGCTGTTGTTTGGTTCATACATTTAATAATCATATTCAAGCACTAAGAATAATCCTGTTTTCCCTGATGCATAAATGTGAGGCCACAGGTGACAACAGAGCTGCAAAGCAGCCGTCCAATCAGATCGCATCATTTCGAATAAATCACTCCAGACTTGAATTGGTGATAGATGCCTGGGGAATTTCCGTGCATGTTGAGTGCTATAGGAAAATGTCTTTTGCATATTTCTTTCACTGCTGGGAATTGATTGTGCATCTGGGGCACAGGATATCCGTGCAATGGCAATGCTTCTTGCTGGTTTTACTTTCACATCAAGCGATTAGACGAGCTGATGCCACTTGTAATTTGTTTCTAAAGGGTTGTATTTTTAACGTTTGCAGTCATTTGTGTTAAAGTGGCAGTATAATGTGATGAATCCTCCTCTTGGCAGGGCTTTCTGCTCTTTAGAGATGAATGAGTGTTGGCCAAGGGCAGCGCCAGTGTGTTTGATGGCGTTGATGATTTATGATTACTTTAACAAGGCAATTTGTTTCTTAGCATTTAAACAGCGACGGCACACGCTTTCCTGGAAGACATCATTGAGCTGTTGATGGATATGAGCTTGGATACAATCATTACAATAGATTACGTGTTGTGCCTTTCAAAATGGAGATCAGGGACCTAAAATACATACAGTTGAAGCCCTCCTGAATTTTTAGCTCCCTCTATATTTTTCCCCCTAATTTCTGTTTCATTTTTTTTCAACACATTTCTAAACATAATAACTAATAACTGATTTCTTTCATCTTTGCCATGATGACAGCACATAATATTTGACTAGATATGTTTCAAGATACTAGTATTTAGCTTGAAGTGACATTTAAAGGCTTAACTAGGTTAATTAGGCAGGTTAGGGTAATTAGGCAAGTCATTGTATGACAGTGGTTTGTTCCGTAGGCAATCGAAAAAAAATATTGCTTAAAGGGGCTAATAATTTTGACCTTAAAAAAAATTTAAACTGCTTTTATTATAGCTGAAATAAAACAAATAAGACTTCCTCCAGAAGAAAAAATATTATCAGACATACTGTGAAAAATTCCTTTGGAATATATTTAAAAAAGAAAACAAAATGACTTCAACTGTAATGTACATTGTGGTAAATTAATTTTAATGGCTGTTAAAGACTAAAACCTAGTAGAAACAAATGTGTAGAAGTTTTGTTTGCACTTTGTAATTGTGAATTGAACTGCCAATTTCTAAGAAATCCAAAGTAACATCATAGGTGCGTTCCAAAGCGCATACTTGTGCACTATTCTACGCCATTTTGTAGTATAAATAGTGTAAGTAATGCATTCACACTGAAAACTCTAAAAAGAATAAGGCCCAATCCCAATTCTATTTTTGTACCCCTTCCCCTTCCCCCTTGGCCCTTAAAACTGAGGGTTAAGGGGAAGTGCTTCAAAATTTAGCCCTAAGAAATGGGAGAGCACTACAGCACCTGCACACGTCATCATATGTCATCCTGATCTCTTGCTTCATATGAGATCAGACCATCGCGACTGCTGTAGTTACTCCAGTTGTGTTATTTTTAGTATTTATCTTCAGGAAATCACTGAAGGCATCATTATTATCATGATCTAATGTGGCAATAAGATCGTAACTGTACTGTGTATTTGCACAGTGGCCATATTCATCTATGTAAACACACTAAAAACAACACTAACATTATAGCAGACACTGTAAAACGGTCACTTCCAGCCACTAGACTTTTCTGGCAGGGGATTCGAGCATCATCGAGTGTCAGAATGTTGTGGGACTGCTGTACAGGAGTTATTATTATGGATTATAGATTTAGCGGTTTTTATTTTAGCGTTTTTTTTTTTTTATTTTGATAAAAGCATGATGGTAAAACACGAACGCGGTTATGAATATATTAAAACATGTGCTTGTTTGTTGTAAAAATTCGTAATAATGAATACTTATTTGTGGATCTCCTTAATTCCGCGTGCAGCGATCCTGCCGTTGTTGGTGTATTCTGGGAAATTTTCTTACCCCTTGGTTTCGAGTGTGGTCCTGAAAAATCTTCGTTCAATGGGCTATCTACCCCTTAGCCTTAGCTCTACGCCTTCAAGCTAAAGAGAATTGGAACATCCCTACCCTTTCATGGGAACGCGCAAAACGAGGGGTAAGGGGAAGGGCTAAGAGGTAGAATTGGGATAGGGCTCAAGTGTACTTTAAATACCCGGATGATCCACTTATTCAACCATTAAAATGAAAGTAGGACATTTCACACACTCAACAGCTGCTGATTTGCTCACGTCGTAGAAGGGGCGGAGCTTATACGCAATGATGTTGGATTACTTTATTTTGGATTGTGAAAGCAAAATTCTCCTATGAGAGTGATTATAGCGCCTCCCGATGGTGAATGCGGTTATACTCATGACAGGTATTATTTGGTAGCTTGGTCATTTGTTTTGCTAATTTGGCAAAAGTCATCTGGGAAATGGTTTGACTTTCTACTTAGTAAAAAAACAGTGTTGGGATGACATATATATACTATGATGTTGAGTGTGTAAGTGCATAAATACATAGTGTATAGTGTGCCATTTGGTGACGCAGCTAATGAATTCAACAAAATGTTGAAGTAGGGTTGTCAAAAGTATCGAATTCGTTACCAATCGGTACTTAAGTTTTTTTTAAATGCCATTAAAAATGTCCATGGCTGCGTCCAGAATTGCATACTACTATATAGTATGTAAAATCAGTATGCAAGCCGAGTAGTATGTGCGAATTTATAGAATTCGAACAACTGTATGCAAGAAGTACCCGAATGACCGATACTTCCGGCGAGATTCTGAAGTGCGCATCCGATGCATGCTACGCTATCCCATGAAGCCTCGCGAGAGAATTCATGAATGGGAATGAAGTGATGCAATTGACGTGAGTAGGTCACGTGATCATGACAAAATGGTGGATGTAGTACGTGAAGTATGAAGTTCCATTCATACTACTCGCATTCATACTGTATAGAAAGTACTTTTCTAATGATAGAGTAGTAAATTCAAATTCAAATGCAGTACCTACTGAGAAGTAAGTGATTTCGGACGCAGGCCATGACTGTGATTGGTCGTTAAGGGTCTTGGTTCATTTTAGGACTTTGTTGACATTTTAATGAGACATTGTCAAATGAAAAGGAGTAATAGTTGACAGTCTCTTGTTGACTTGTTTAGCAGAGCCCACCATTGAAAAATACATATACACTCACTGGCCACTTTATTAGATACATCTGTCCAACTGCTCGCATATTTCTAATCAGCCAATCACATGGCAGCAACTCAATGAATTTAGGCATGTAGACAAGGTCAAGACAATCTGCTGCAGTTTAAACCGAGCATCAGAATGGGGAAGAAAGGGGATTTAAGTGACTTTGAATGTGGCATGGTTGTTGGTGCCAGACGGGCTGGTCTGAGTATTTCAGAAACTGCTGATCTACTGGGATTTTCACGCACAACCATCTCTAGGGTTTACAGAGAATGGTCCGAAAAGAGTAAATCCAGTAAGCGCCAGTTCTGTGGGTGCAAATGCCTTATTGCAAATGCCAGAGGTCAGAGGAGAATGGCCAGACTGGTTCCAGCTGACAGAAAGGCAACAGTAACTCAAATAACCACTCGTTACAACCGAGGTCTGCAGAAGAGCATCTCTGAACACACAACACTAGTCAACACCACAGCCTACCTGAGTATTGTTGCTGACCATGTCCATCCCTTTATGACCACAGTGTACCCATCTTCTGATGGCTATTTCCAGCAGGATAACGCACCATGTCATAAAGCGCGAATCATCTCAGACTGGTTTCTTTAACATGACAATGAGTTCACTGTACTCAAATGGCCTCCACAGTCACCAGAGCTCAATCCAATAGAGCACTTTTGGGATGTGGTGGAATGGGAGATTTCCATCATGGATGTGCAGCCGACAAATCTGCAGCAACTGCGGTATGCTATCATGTCAATATGGAGCAAACTCTCTGAGGATTATTTCCAGTACCTTGTTGAATCTGTGCCACGTAGGATTAAGGCAGTTCTGAAGGCAAAAGGGGGTCCAAACTGGTACTATGTAGTAAGGTGTACCTAATAAAGTGGCCAGTGAGTGTATAAGCCTTTAAAAAGTATAAAAGAATGCATATTTTGTAGACTAATGCAGGGGTGCCTAAACTCGGCCCTGGAGGGCCTATGTCCTGCAAAGTTTAGTTTCAACCCCAATCTGACATACCTGGGCCAGCTAATCAAGCTCTTATGCTGCGGTCACACTGCGAAAATGGGCGGGATTAAACAAGATAATTAGACATTGAAAAAGAGAGCAATTGGTCCATGTTTTAAATTCCTGTCCAGAGAGGTCATGTTTTAAACTTCGATTGGTCTCACGCAGTCATATGATGCGATTTCGCAGGTCAGAGTTCACCAAGCTTGAACTTTCCAATGCAGCGAACTGCGAAACTTGACACCTGAGCTTGCGTTTCCGATCTGACACATTCGCATGCGCATGCATGGAAGTCTATAGGGAATTTCAAGAGTTCGCACTTAGATATTGTTTGACAAAATGTTAGCTGGTTTGGCATGCTGTCCCGGGAGAGAACCCTGAGCTCGGAGATAGTTGAGCCCAGGGCTCCCGCCTGGTCGATAGAGCGTATCAGGGGAGTACGAGATCAGGTGGTTCTCGAGAGCTCCCCGTGGTAAAAGGAAGAAAAGAGGAGGCGAAGGGGTGGATGGGGGGTTTCTTCGAAATGAAGATAAGGGAGTGATTTTCCCTAGGCTACTTATCGTGAGCTTGGATTGATCTGATTGGCTAGCTAATGATTGTGGATCAGGGATCAGCCGCGGTCAATAACATCACGTGTTCCTCTCGAAGATTGTTTATGAAACTTCACAAAGTGCAGTGTGACCACAGCTTTACTAGTCTATCCCTGCAGGTGTGTTGAAGCAAGCTAAAATCTGCAGAGTACCGGCCCTCCAGGACCAAGTTTGGGCACCTCTGCTCTAAATAGTTAATGATATTAGATGATGAGCAAGGTTATTTATACGTTTTCTTTTTCAATATAATGATCTCAGTAATTTTGACCACCATGTGTCAAACGCTTTGAAACAGTGAATCATTTTGCGAAGTAATTGGTTCAATTGTTTCGAAGCATTGAAAAGCTTTGTTTCAGCCATCACTAATATGAATACTCTGAAATGGGTGTTCACTTTCTGGCCAATCAAATCAGACTTGGCCTGCTGACCAATCAGATCAAAGATGGCTTATGCATGGGAGGGGCTTACAGACCTTAAGCACCAAATTGATTCAAACAAACCGTAATGATTCTAATATTAAATCCACATTCTGATTCAAAACTTATAATGTTTTCTGACCTTAAATGCTTTTAAACCTGTTGTAGGGGCCTCAACACAATATTAGCATACTTTAACATACCAAAGGACCTGCTGTTTAACACTCATCACAGTTTGGAGTGTTAATTACAATGTGTTTAAACACGAGAGCAGCATAACGATTCTACACACCATCAATTCCTTTTGTGATTGCCTTGATTGTAGAAAAGGGGCTCGCTGTGTGTATGTTTTGTAGTCGAGCAGGAATTGTTGTTTTTGTTTTTGTGTGTGATTGTTTTTTCAACTCATTTCCGCAAGCTGAAGCTCTTATTCTTCTGGGACTTAAATCTGTTGTGGAGTGTAAATTAAAACTGTCTTCATGAGGCTCTAAGCAGTGCTCTGTTGACAGTTTAAGATATTTTAGTCCATATTTGCAGGAGGGATCAGTAATGATGATTGTTGGTGTAATGCTTTTATAATGCTTTTATATATTGAAGTTGTATGCAATATAATTATATGTATTTTTGGATTTGTTTTGTTTATTCCATATGTTATGATTGTTTAAAAATGTAGCTTGTATGATTTGTATCAAATCTGCAATAATATTAAAATAGAAATGTTTGATGCATATAATGCATATGAATGAATACTGTCAAATCAGTGCAAGTAAACAAGTGAATAAATAATAATAATAATTGTTATTATTATTATTATTATTATTATTATTATTATTGTTATTATTTGTATTATTATTATTAATTATCATTATTATTATTATTATTATTATTATTATTATCAATATTATTATTATTATTATTATTATTATTATTATTATTATTATTATTATTATTATTAATAATAATATTATTATCATTATCATTATCATTATCATTATTATTATTATTATTATTCAATGTTGTTTTGCATGCCCATATTTTATATTGTTTTTTATTTTTGACTGATTGGTTGAAATTATGCTTAATAAATAAAGTAGTTAAAAATAAAATAATTAAATGCATTTATTATTATTATTATTATTATTATTAATATTATTATTATCATTCATTCATTCATTCATTCATTCATTTTCTTTTCCGCTTAGTCCCTTTATTCATCAGGTGTCACCACAGCGGAATAAACTGCCAACTTATCTAGCATATGTTTTACACAGCAGATGCCCGTCCAGCTGCAACCCAGTACTGGGAAACACCCATCCACACTCATTCACACACATACACTATGGCCAATTTAGTTCATCAATTCACCTTGGACTGTGGGGGAAACCGGAGCACCCAGAGAAAACCCAAACCAACACGAGGAGAACATGCAAACTCTACACAGAAATGCCAACTGACCCAGCTGAGGCTCGAACTAGCGACCTTCTCGCTGTGAGGCAACAGTACTAACCTCTGAGTCACCATGTCGCTTTTATTAGTATTATTATTATGATTATTATTGTTGTTATTATTATTATTATTATTATTATTATTATTAATATTATTATTAGTATTATTATTATTATTATTATTATTATTATTATTATTATTAATATTATTATTATTATTATTATTATTATTATTATTATTATTAATATTATTATTATTATTATTATTATTATTATTATTATTATTATTATTCAGTGTTGTTTTGCATACCCATATTTTATGTTTTTTTATTTGTGACTGATTGGTTGAAATTATGCTTAATAAATTAAAAACAAAATAATTAAATGGATGATGATGATGATGATGATTATTATTATTATTATTATTATTCAATGTTGTTTTGCATACCCATATTTTATATTGTTTTTTATTCTTGACTGATTCGTTGAAATTATGCTTAATAAATAAAGAATTTAAAAACTAAATAAATAAATTTATTTATTATTATTATTATTATTATTTTTATTATTCAGTGTTGTCTTGCATACCCATTTTTTAAATTCATATTAGTTGAAATTATGTTCGATACATAAAGTAGTTAAAACTAAATAATTAAACGCACTTAAAATTATTATTATTATTATTATTATTATTATTATTATTATTATTATTATTATTATTATTATCATCATTTTATTCAATGTTGTTTTGCATACCAATTTTTTTATTTGTGACTGATTGGTTTAAATTATGCTTAATAAATAAAGTATTTAAAAGCAAAACAATTTAATGCATTTATTATTATTATTATTATTATTATTATTATTATTATTATTATTATTATTATTCAGTGTAGTTTTGCATACCCATATTTTATTTTATTCATGACTGATTGGTTGAAATTATGCTTAATAAATAAAGTATTTAAAAACTAAAAAATTAAACTCACTTAAAATAATAATAATAATAATAATAATAATAATTATTATTATTATTCTTGTTATTATTATTCAATGTTGTTTTGCATACATATAACTTTTTAAAATTCTTATTGGTTGAAATTATGCTCAGTAAATAAGGTAGTTAAAGCTAAATAATTAAACATTTAAAATTATTATTATTATTATTATTTGTCACGATCACCAGCGATCTTCTCCCATAGATCGCTGGTTTACATGCACATTCACTATTGGACTACAAATCCGCCATCTTATGGACTACATCTCCATACATGCACTACTCCCACTACTCTCACATCACACGTATCTTCCATATCTTCAATGATTACATCCAACAGCTGAAGCCGCTCAAGCACAGATTACACTCAGTATATAAACAGCACACACACTCACCCCAGTTGCCGAGTCTTGTTATCTGTTCACAGTTCCAATTCTAAGCGTTTCCTTGTTTTGTTCCTGCCGTGTGTTGACCCTAGCCTTGTTTAGTTGTTTCTCCATGTCTGCTGCCATCCTTGTGACCATCTGCCTACTACATTGACTTTGATTCTGGATTCCCCTCACAACTCTGTTTGCTCCTGTTCTGATCTTTGCTTGCCTGACCATCCCTTTAAATAAACCTGCATGTGGATCCGCACTCCAGTTGTTCATCGTCTGTCTATCATTGTGACATTATTATTATTATTATTCATTCAATTTCTTTTCGACTTAGTCCATTTATTAATCTGGGGTTGCCACAGCGGAACGAACCGCCAACTTATCCAGCATATGTTTTACGCAACGGATGCCCTTCCAGCAGGTTCCTATACCACATGACTTTGGACTTGTGGGGGAAACCGGAGCACCAGGAGGAAACCCACGCCAACACGGGGAGAACATGCAAACTCCACACATAAATGCCAACTGACCCAGCCGGGGCTCGAACCAGCGACCTTCTTGCTGTGAGGTCATTGTGCTACCCACTGCGCCACCGTGCTACCCCTATTATTATTATTATTATTATTATTATTATTATTCAATGTTTTGCAAACCCATAATTTATTTTTAAATTCTTGACTGAAATGATTATTATAAATATTATTTTATTTTTATTTTATTATTATTATTGTTATTAATAATAATAATATTATAGTTTATTATTATAATATATGAAATTATATATTTTATAAAATGTCGAGTGTCTTTAGAAATATTACCTGTCGACTTGATCTCAGATGCGCTTATGCAACCACAACACAAACACACACATGTATACTGTACATGGTTTACAGGGACACTTCATAGGATTCCATAAACCCTTATTATATGTCCCTACTATAGAGCAAAACTGTGGAAAAAATGTGAATGTCAAAAGACCCTGTTTAGTAGGATTTTTAAGTGTTATGAATTACAGGGACACATAGTGTGACCCTGTAAACCACCTTAATAGAGTACAACTAAGTCATACCCCAGTCATCATACAACTTTGTGTCCCTGTAAACCACATATACCTGTACACACGCACACACACACAAGCCCTCAGCAGTGTATATAGAGCTTGATGTCACCTTGATCTTGACTCTTTTATTTCCATCTCTGACAGTTTAGAGAAACATTTGCAGAAGAGCTGTTGACCCTCTTGCCCTCTCCTCTATAAATAGCAGAAGTGCATTGTTTATTTGTTGGCCGCTGACATCTGAAGCGTCGTCCATCTAAACGCGTCCTTGGTCTTCAGCTGCTATTGTTTATAAAGGACTTCACTTCAGTTATTACTAAATAAACCGGCGCCGTTTAGTTGTTATTTTGTTATTTTAGCATTGTGTTGAGTTCAGGGTGATGCATTGAAAGTTTGTGATATCATCCTAAATCTTTATCTTGTATTATTTGCATACGGTTACTTTTTTCTTTTTTTGTCCTGGTATATATTATGAAATATATATGTTTTATAATATAAATATATTTTCTGATAATTAATATTTGCATCTATTTCTCAGTGAATAGAGGTCATATGTTTTGGTGTTATAATATTTTAGTCATCGAACATCTTTAGAAATAGAGAAATAATATTTAAATGCTAAATATTGCTAAATATTTAAAAAGTGAAATATTGCAAAAAAAAGTTTATTAATTACAAAAGTTTAACTAAAATAGATATTTATTTATTTTTTCTTCATTTGCTTTTCTTGATTTTCTAGTTTAACAATTTTGGGCTTGACTGAATACACACACACACACACACACACACACACACTAAAAAAATATATATTACAAATGTAATTATCTTAAAATAAATCAGTTTTAAAGTAGTTTAGTAAATAGTTGTTGTTTTACATACATGAACAATAAATTGACATTTTTCAGATTTTCTGTGCCGGATTAATATTGTCATGAGTTTTAGGGTGCACTCACACTAGGCTATCTAAACCGCGCCCATGTGCAATTCCCGGTTCGTTTCACAAGTGTGAGTGCTCTGAACTGGGCCCGTTTGGAAGATGTATGCTAGAGCGCAGATCGGTTGGGCTTTGGCGCGGTACGCTTGTAGTGTGAGTAGGGCTGGGCAATTTGGCCTAAAATCAAAACGTAAGCATCATGCTGCGTTCACACCAGCTGCGGAAGAAGCGTCAAGCGCGAGTGATTTACATGTTAAGTCAATGCAAATGCGCAAATAGGCGTCCTGCGGCGCGAATGACGCGAATTGCGCGAATGGCGCGATACGTGCGAATGGCGTGGGCACGAATTGAGCGTTTTGCGCGTTTGACGCGCAAATTGGTCGAGTTAAAAAATCTGAACTTCTGCGGACATTCGTGCCGCGTTAACCAATCAGGAGCTTGCTCTTGTGGGGGCATGATTGTGACGTAGCACCTGTTGTTGGTGTCCGGGGGAAATCCTCCAGCCTACACCGACAACAGTTCATCAAACTGGGCTTGGCTCAGTCAGAAGCACCGCTGAAAGCCTCCGTCATCCAGGTTAAGTTTCTGGAGGAGTTTATGAGCTCACAGAGCTGGGTGCACCTCAGAAAGTATCAAGTGGACTCAGACACTGGTCCAAACGTATCGACGCTGTTTTTCAGCCTTCATAAAAGCACATAAACAGTTATTTTATCAATAAAATCCATGTTAGCCATTTAGCAACGAAGCTACAGTCACCGGGCAGACAGAAGCCCTGCCCATGACGGTAATCCGCATCTGTTCTGAAGTGAATTTGACGCGCGAATGAAGCGGAGTCTGACGCGCGAATGAAGCGAATAAACTCAAATGTTCACGCGTCTATTTACACGCGAATATCGCGATTTATCCGCGTGTTCCGCATCTGGTGTGAACACAGCATTAGGGTTGGGTACGGAAACTCATGTTACCGGTATGGACTGGACTGAATCTGCATATGAATTTTGGTGCCACTGGTGCTGCGACAAGGACATAAGAAGCATCAAGGGGTACATCAAAGGCACACATAGGTGCGCGTTGTGTCACACCATCTCTTAACATTTAATTCTAAACAACTTTGAGGGTCACAGACACCATCTGCGATGGCTGTGTTTGTTCTTGTTGCTTAGGAAACGCACGCAAGTAGACAACGCGTGCAGTGCAGCGCATCCGGTAAGAGACTCCCTTCAGAGTAATCAATAGACATGTTCGTGTTCATCAAATTTGCTTAAACTAAGCGTTCTAAAGTATGGCTGTATTTTACGAGCAAGGATTCTGACACAGCAACGTGAAGCAGACGCTTTACAAAAGTTGCTCGTAAGCAGGGGAAACACGTCGAACTTAATGAAACATTTCAGGGCTCATAGAATCAACTTAAAGGCAGAGCAATGCACTGTCTTTGACAGCTTGCGACATCATCTGGCACTTTCACTGAGTACGTTTACATGGACACAAATACTCCGATTTTAATATGATTAAGACAATACTCTGATTAAGAGTCTATCATGTAAACAGCGATTTTTTTGATTATCTTAAAGGATCGTCACAAAATGTTTTTTTTCTTTCTATTCGACATGCGGCATCAAATTACATTAAAACAGCACTCTTCCAGCAGTCCTTACATCATATCCTCATTCAATACCTCAATACAGAACAATATGTTGCTGAATGAAAGTCAAAGTGCCGAACTGCAGTTAAAGTCGAAAGATTAAAAATGAAACACCCGAAATGACATGAAACTCTGGAGGAAACGTGGATAGGCTGGTGAAGCAATGACGTTAATCAGTCTATGTGCTGTAACATGTAAAACAGGATCATGAAAGGAACGTTCAAAAAGCAACTCATGTAAACATCTTAATCATATCACTGTCTTATTCAGATTAAGGCAAATCATTCGATCACTGTTGTCCATGTAAATATAGTCCCAAGCCCCAACCCTAGAAAAAAGGTGTTCCCTGATTTTGATGACAGCCTTTCCACAGGTTGGTAGTAAGCTAATGTAATGTTTATAGCATAATGCTAATCTTGCATTCATGCTAACAAGCAAATGATCAAAAGAAATATATTAATGCAATTCACTTAAAATATATAAAATGTGAATTAATGTATGCTTTAAACCAATTATATTGTTCAATTAAAATGATTAAAGAAATTTTTGTCAAATAAAAGATTTTTCTAGAGTCATCCACCATAATTTTGTGGCTCAAAAGTATCGGTTCAGGCACCGTTTTGGCACCGGTATCGTTTTAGAAGTTTTGATTTAGCACCGGTATCAAAATGACCCCAAACGATACCCAACCCTAGTAAGCATGCTCAGGTTGATAAAGCAAAATGCAGTGTGCAGGCCGAGGAGGAGAGGGGAGAGGGGACAAGCACGGTTCAAGGCAACTGTACCTAGTGTGAGACAGAGTACAACCTTAGGATGTCAAACCCACCCTGATCAACATCTCAGAATCAGTTTTGTGTGCTTTACACACACACAAGGAATTTGTTTTGGCTACAGAAGCTTTCAGTGTACATAAAGTGACAAGTGACAACACAAAATTAAATATGAGAAAAGAAAAAGGCGATAAACATTAAACAGAGATGCAGTTAGTCAAAGGATCTGAATGTTGAGTTGTATGTACAGATTTGTTGTAAATATACATGTGGTGCTGTGTACCAATGCGAATGGAGAAAGTATTGCATTGTATATTGTTATAAGGTGCTGTGTACAAGTGCGTGTGAGAAAGTATTGCACATTTATTGCACAGTAGGGGAATATTTAACTGTTCATGAGGTAGATGGCCTGAGGGAAGAAACATTTCCTGTGTCTGGCTGTTTTTGTGCTTGGTGCTCTGTAGCGCCGACCAGACGGCAACAGTTCAAACAGGTAGTGTGCTGGGTGCGAGGCGTCCAGAGTGATTTTGCGAGCCCTTTTACTCACTCTGGAAGAGTACAGTTCTTGAAGTGTAGGAAGGGCAGTGCCAGTGATTCGTTCAGCAGTCTGGACTATTCGCTGTAGTCTACGAAGGTCAGTTTTGGCAGCTGAGCTGAACCAGACGGTGATTGAAGTGCAGAGGATGGATTGGATGACAGCTGAGTAGAACTGTACGAGCAGCTCCTGTGGCAGGTTGAACTTCCTCAGCTGACGAAGGAAGTACAGTCTCTGCTGGGCTTTCTTCACAATAGAGTCTATGTGAATGTCCCATTTCAGATCCTGAGAGATGGTGGTGCCCAGGAACCTGAATTAGTCTACTGCAGCCACAGTGCTGTTCATAATGGTGAGTGGGGGGAGTGCAGGGGGGTTTTCTCCTGAAGTCCACTGTCATCTCCACTGTTTTGAGTGTGTTCAGCTCCAGGTTGTTGTATCTCAAAACTAAGCATCCCCTGTGGATGACTATATAGAAAAAAAATCTGATATTTGCCTTTTTGAGTTGATCATCATCATCAGTATTAAAAAGACATCTTCTTGATTTTTAATTGTTCTTGTCTTTTATCCCAGCCGTGTTTTCAGAGCACAATCAGAAACGTAATGAAAGTTATTAAAGCAGTCTCGATTGAACATTCGTCATATTCCTGTTTCAGGTTTTCACTTCTCAATTTTCCACAAACGTCTGTAATTTAGACTAATTGCACTAATGATCCTCAGGAAAGGGCTGTAATCTGACAGAAGACATGCTAATATGCAGCGTGTGTTGTAATTCGTCCTCGTTGAATTGAGCAGAGGCCGATTGAGCTCAATTCTCCTCCGTTTTCCTGCGTTTGATTAAAAATAAATTGGATGTTTGCGCTCTGCTTTCGTGACCTTAATTTGGATCCTCATATTTGCGTTCCAGACACATGTGACGGTGTGATGTCACCAGAGGCTGAAACCAGCGTTTGTGTAATCAGGTGGAAGAACTAATAATACCACGGTAATTGTGTCTGACAAGCGTTTTCTCTTTCTGCTGGAGTATCAGGAAAACTGCTGGAGGTCTGTTTCAGGATAACAATGCGAGGAAGAGAAGCACACACACACACACACACACATGCGCATGCGCATGCACATACTGTATACATACAGCGGGGAAAATAAGTATTGAACATGTCATGTGTTTTTTTCTGGGAATATTATTTCTATAGGAGCTGTTGACATGGACATGTTGACATCTCCTCTTATTTGGAGAATGAAGTCACATGCATTGCTTAGGAGTGTTTCACAGACCTAAACAGAGTGTAAAAATCTTGATGGTTCTGTGGGCCTCGTCTATCAAATCTGAGCTGTAATTTATTTTTTCTATTGGATTCGGTTCAGGTGATTGGCTGGGCCATTCTACAGCTTGATTTTCTTTCTCTAATAGCATTTGAGAGTCTTCTTGGCTGGGTTTTGGATCATTGTCTTGCTGAAATGTCCACCCTGGCTTCATCTTCATCCTCCTGCTAAAGCCTGGTTTATACTTCTGCGTCAAGTGATCAGCGTAACCCACGGCGCAAGCCTCGCACGTAGCCGTGCATTTATACTTGTGCGCTCCGTTTCTGTTGCTCTGCAATACACTTCCGAAACGCTAGTTGGCAGTAGGTGTTTATGTTTCTCTGTGTCGAGTTTCTTCGCTGGTGTTTTGTGTTTCCTGAACACTTCCTCAATGTACAAGTGGCTCAAATTCGCTCATTTTGAGGCAGGAACCGGCGGAGGTGCAACGACTTTAATCATGAGGTAAACACAAAACAACAGTCTCCATCCGGAGCTCCTTCACAGGACTCCATACTTGTAAACACTCGCTGCATCGGGCGCGCGGCTCTCACCTCCGCCCACACTCGTCAGCGCTACCAAGCCGACCAATCACAAAGCTTGCGCTACGCGTACGCGTTACATTTTTTGAGAGGTGCGCGTCAACGACGCCGACGGCCACGGCGAGGGGCTATGCGTCCACGCGTAGGCTGCGCCATAGCATACGCGTGCGCTTGACGCAGAAGTATAAATCGGCCTTAATGTAGATGTTGGACTGAAGCAGCTGATATTCATTTACACTGATGAAGGGCAGAGGGTTGCTGATGAACTACTGAGAGATTTCAGCTGCTGTCTGGGCTTTCACTGCCGAAATACACCTCCCTTTCTTCTTCTGCTCAATACTTTTTCCCTGCATCATTTCATTTGATTACAGAACTTCATTTGTAATCTTATTAGGTTTGTTTTCTTTGCATATATGAATTTCTTTGGTTGTTACCAACATCCGGGGAAAAATTAAAGTCAACGGCACCTTTAGAAATGTGTTTTCTGAGAAAAATAGTGACGTGTTCAATACTTATTTCCCCCACTGTATGCACACACACACACACACACACGCACACAAACTGATTATAAAAGACAACAGCAGGATCAAACTACATATCAGATGCAAACACACACATGCACATGTTGTGAACTTCTAAGACGAGCCAAAAACCAGGGAGAAACTTCGGGTATCTTCAAAGCAGAATTCTTTAATAAGGAACTCGGCTTGCTGTGGCGGCATCGAAAGAACTCTCTGCTAGTATAGCAGACACTCAGTTTAAATACATTTTCTCCAGAAACCAAGCATGCAAATGAAGTGTTACTAGTGTGACCTGCCATTCTGGCTCCAATCTCATCAGCTTATATGTCTCCAGAACCCGTCCGGCTAGTTGACCAGTACTTAGCCATTTGTTAGACAATAGACACAGCTGTGCGGTGAAACTAACAATTTGCAGTCAGGGTAGTAATGGGCGATATAAACGATATGCGATATAAACGATACAAAATTGGCCTACGATAGAGATTCTAATTCTATTGCATCGCGATAATGCATGTTTGATGACGCAATCTACCCTCGAAATTAAGAGCAACGAGCTGCAGCCGGCTGCAACGCATCATCATCTTGAATAAACATGGCTAAAAGCGTCAGCGAAACAGAGGAGCTCTTGAAAAAGACTGGTGCAACATCTGTTACTTGGACAGGGCTCGACAGAATATCGTGCCTTGTCTAGTGAACATCAGCGCCTCCCACACAGATTTTACCTGGGCGGCCGATATATTATTTGGGCGGCCCGGTTCTGTGTTCGCGAGAAACTGAGAACACTCTGCCACAGACTCGCTTGCTGTGCATGCAGACCCACAGAGACGCGCTGCATCGCGCTGGATACAGAACTGCTGTTCTGACTTTAGTAACTTTGAACGGAGCGCGAAGACTAAATAGACTGATCCAGCTCATTATTTGCGGTGACAATACATTCTCTTTTCCCCGGACATGTCCGAGAATCTGCTTTCGCTTTCGATATTAATTGTATTCATGTTTGCATTACTTTATTCGCAAACTTTGTCTGGTGCGTCTCAATCTCTCACCAACACTACAGCAGACAGAGAGAGAGGGAGAGGGAGAGAGAGAGAGAGAGAGAGAGAGAGAGAGAGAGAGAGAGAGAGAGAGAGAGAGAGAGAGAGAGAGAGAGAGAGAGAGAGAGAGAGAGAGAGAGAGAGAGAGAGAGAGGGAAAGAGCAGATCAAGACACCAGTTTTAATTTCATTAGGAGAACAAAATGTTTAAAATCAAATGTGTTACCTTAGGCTGCAGGTTAGAAATATGTTTTTATTTAAAGTATCTGCAATACACAATTTTATTTGACTATTTAATACTGGAAGTATTTTCAGTACAGTGTAAGTTCCTTAACTAAAAAGACACCAGTTTTTTTTGTTCTCTGCAACTTGGCATTTAGGAACCAAGGACTTAAAAGAAAAGTCTTTCTTTCTAAAAGGCACTACATTTAGTTTATTTATCTGCAACATTGTGTTGTTTAATTACAGTTTTGCTTTTGCACAATAAATGTTCTCAAAACGACATGCAAAGTTTCTTTATTTCTTAAAAAAAATAGCAGTTTGGCTTTCCTAAGGGTCTATGCAACCTGTTCTGAAATGGTTCTATTATAATTTATATATCGCAATATATATCGCTATCGCAAGAGGCTGCAATGTATATCGCAATATGGATTTTAGGCCATATCGCCCATCCCTAAGTCAGGGCTCAGGAAACTAATACATTTTAAGGTCTGTCACACCCTAAAAAAAACCAAAGAATATAACATTTTAGATATATATATATATATATAGATTGTTGCTAATTTGGAACTAGATTATATAAATTTATTCCCACACACACTAAATGTGTACTTCACTGTAGTGTGTGTTGTGTGTGTGTTTGTGTCTGTTCATCATAGAAGCACACTTTACAGAGCATTTAAAAAACAATTGATAAAATGCATATTTGTACAAGACGGGGCTCACTGTGGCTCAGTGGTTAGCATTGTTACCTCACAGCAAGAAGATCGCTGGTTCAAGTCCCGGCTGGGTCAGTTGGGATTTCTGTGTGGAGTTTGCATGTTCTCCCCGTGTTGGTGTGGATTTCCTCTGGGTGCTCCGGTTTCCCTCTCAGTCCAAACACATGCGCTATCGGTGAATTGAATAAACTAAATTGGCCGTAGTGTATGAGTGTGTGTTTGAATGAGTGTGTATGGATGTTTCCCAGTGCTGGGTTGCAGCTGGAAGGGCATCCGCTGCATAAAACATATGCTGGATAAGTTGGTGGTTCATTCCGCTGTGGTGACCCCTGATGAATAAGGGACTAAGCTGAAGGAAAATGAATGTACAGGACGGTTTGTTCATGTGTGGTTTTGGTGGAGATGAAACAGCACCACGGCTCCAGCACTGCCTCTGTTTGATCATCATTAATCTGCTAAAGGTTTATTGTTGATGTGATGTTTCTGTTGTTGTTTGTCAGATATGGAGTCTGCGGAGAGTCTGCTGTCTCCATCCTCCAGTCAGAACTCCACAAGGACAGCAGAGACAGAGACCAGTACAACAAACAGCAAGAGTAAGAACACAAACACACACACACACACACACATGACACATGCACACACTTACATATACCTGTACCTGCACACAGACACAACACACACACACTTTGACTTGCACTCCCTCGCTCACACACACACACACACACACACACACACACACACACACACATATATATGCAGACAGACATGACACACAAACACATACACACACACACACACACACACACGCTTACATACGCATGCACACTATGGAGCTCGTTTAATATCAAAAGTCTTTCACGCAAAAGACACGATGTACACATGCGTGGCCTAATTCACGTGCATAAAACCAAATTCACGTGCGTAAAATATTTATATACATTCACAAAAACAATTCACATGCTCAAAATAAAAATACATATTCATAAAATACGTTTCACAAATGCAAAACACCATTTGCAAATGTATAAGAGTGTACACAAAGTTTTGAATGTTAAAATCTTGTGAGTTCATCCTGAATGAGAATGTGCAAATCCTGTTTCACGTACGACTCCCCCTGGATACGTGTGTGTGTATTTTTGAGACTGTCCTGGCAGAGGCAGGCAACTCGTAACCTTTCAGCCAATCAGATGAGAGCTGTATTCAATATCACCCACTCTAATATATTTATTACTGAATGATAGGGTATATATATAACTAAAGCACAACAACAGCCTGTTTACGTTCATTAGATACAATGGAAAGTAAGTTAGTCAGTGAAAGTCAGGGAGTGTAGGGAGGGAGAAGTCAGGGAATCCTGCGCATCTCTTTCTCCGTCCGCGGTGCTGGAGAGGAACTGACTGCGCAAAAGGAGCGCAGAGTGGGTGATATTGAATACAGCTCTCATCTGATTGGCTGAAAGGTTACGAGTGAACTCACAAGATTTTAACATTCAAAACTTTGTGTACACTCTTATACATTTGCAAATGGTGTTTTGCATTTGTGAAACGTATTTTATGAATATGTATTTTTATTTTGAGCATGTGAATTGTTTTTGTGAATATATATAAATATTTTACGCACGTGAATTTGGTTTTATGCACGTGAATTAGGCCACGCATGTGTACATCGTGTCTTTTGCGTGAAAGACTTTTGAGTCTTATCTGATTCCATATGCACACAGACACACCACACACACACACATACTAACAAGCACACACACACACTCACATTCAAACACACTCATGCACATACATGCACACTGACATGCACACATATTCACGTGGACACACACACACACACACACACACACACACACACACACACACACACATCATGCAATCATACAGACACACACACACACACACTCATTGACACACACACACACACACACACACCCTTACATATACCTGTACCTGCACACAGACAAAACACACACACACTTTGACTTGCACTCCCTCGCTCTCACACACACACATACTTGCATACACACACATGCGCGCA